>OMKK01078055.1:0-12754 GCA_900302305.1 Polymixia japonica
ACCATTTTAAGCTAATATATATCCAGAGTATACATTACACCAAACACAATTAGATTAATGGCAGCTCACATTAAAATAGTATCTTTTCAATGAATACTATTCTGTCAATATTTGTGTGTGTGTGTGTGTGTGTGTATATATATATGTGTGCTACGGCTGCGTGATTGTTGCTAAAAACATAATCCTGATTATTTAACTATCTACTGCAATTCTTAATCATGTTTATTTGTCTTGATGATTTGTGGAACAACATTCTACGATTATTAAAAGTGGAAACTAAAGGTTCAAACTAAAAATTATGTTATCTGCATACTGGTACTTATTTGTGTTGTGAGGGTAAACACTCACTGATGAAGCCTTTGATGCCCAGTGACTCTATCTCCATGTAGACCAACAGTCTGCTGTATGTTTCCACCAGGGCAGGGGCCAGGGCGATGCTGGACTTGGCATGGGCTAACTTTATCACACGAGTCGCTATGCTGTGGATCAAGCTAGAGACAGACAAAAGGCAGACAGACAGACAGACAGACAGACAGACAGAGGGAGAGATGGGACTCAGAAAGGGAGGTACAGAACCAAACAGACCATCATGACTTTTATGAAAGTATTCATGTCGTAATTTTCCATCCAACCATCCATCAATCGATCTAATTCTCTACACATCGAGTTTTATATCCATCTTCTATTTTTCCATCTATCCATCATTTCCTATCCACGTTCCATCCATCCTCCCCTACCTCATCTTGGCGTGCACAGTGAGTGAATCCAGCAGGTTCATGGGGAGCGGTGTGACGGAGCCGGACGCCATGCAGTTGGTACCGGGCAGGTTGATCCTCATAGATCCGTTTCCATAGATGGTCTCTACCAAGACGCCCATCGGCAGAGTAAAGCACTCGGAGTTGGTGCTGTAGGCATTACACAGCAGGGCTATCTTGTAGTCCGACATGCCCAGGGTCTTATTGCGCAGCGACTGCTGGAGAAACCTGGACAGAGGGGGAGGGAAGCAGAGAGAGAGAGGGCAGAGATGAGAGACACAGGCAGGTTAGTACAGTCCAGTAGTAGTAGGTAGTTTGTAGTAGTAAGTGGTTAGTAAATTCAAACACAGTGATGTGGTCCGGGAGCGGGTAAAAAAACGTTCCATGCCTGGTGGAGCTTCAATGTTATACACATTTTTAGCAAAGCTGAAGGAAGAATGAAGAAACCAAGTGCCAAGAGAAAGCTGAAATCTATTTTGGAGTTTTGGAGGATGCTAGCTTTGGAGGATGCTAGCTTTGGAGGATACTAGTTTTGGAAGATGCTAGTTTTGGAGGATGCTAGCTTTGGAGGATGCTAGCTTTGGAGTTTATACGAGTTTATATTGTGTGATACGGATATCTCTAATTTTCAAGAATCAGTATTCCTGGAGTACAGTATTTATAAGGTATAGTATTTTGGGTGTACTCTTATTAATGATGTAGCTTCAAAGAATAAAGTATCTGTAGTTTTGTAGTATTACTGTTCTTAGGATGAAAGGTAAAGTAGGCTTTCGGGGTACAATATCTTTAGAGATGCCTACTCGTGGTGTAGTTTCAGAGAGTGCGGTATGGGTATCTGTAGTTTAGAGTTGTCGTTTTGGGCCTTGCGGTTTAGATGGATCCAGATGCAGGTCATTGCGAAGGAATGAGTCGACTGGGGCTTGTTAATGTCGGGTACTGGAATACACTGGGGAGAGAGAAACAATACTTCATCATTACTATTATTTATTTTTACATTTTATTCAAACGTAAGTGTCTTTACACATCAACACACACACACACACACACACACACACACACACTACCTCTTTCTCTGGGTAGAGCAGGTCAAAGAGCTTCATGACAGGCAGGAAGTCAGCCAAGGCGTTCTTCTGGATGCTTCCAGATATAAACTGTAGTAAGACCCACATCAGGTGGTCCCTCCCTTTAATAAGGCCTCTACCTGCAAGCTGGAGCACGAGAGAGAAAGACAAACAGACAGGTAGATAGATTTAAGATAGATTTAATTTAAGTCAGCAATCGCAGTATCTGTCTCTCTCCGTCCCACTTACCTTTTGGTGGAGGGACAGCACCATGTGGGGGAAGCTAGCGAACTGAAAGAGCACGAAGAAGATGAGCTGAGAGGAGAGGTGCTGCCACAGCAGCTGGCTGGTTCCCCCGATGTCGGCGTCAAAGTGCTCCTCCGTCTCCGAGCGCTCCATGGCGTAGACCACCAGGTCCACCAGCTGCTCCTCCAGGACGGGGCAACGCTGCTTGTGCTGCGGGGGGAGAGGAGGGGAGGGGGGTGTTAGAGGGAGACAGGAGGAGAAAGAGAGACGGTTAGAGGGGGGAGAGGGGAGCAGAAGGAGGAGAAGGATGGCGAGAGACAGACAACGCCAGAGAGAGAGAGAGAGAGACAGAAATAGAAAAGGTGTAAACAGTAAAAAGGTAAGGAGTTAGGAGAGGTAACGAGAGAGGAAGAAAGAGGGAGACAAAAACAGAAATAGAGAATCGTTAAATTACTTTACACACAAAGTTTAATGGTGATTCATCTCCCTAATACCGCAACAATCTTTATAGTCGGACTTTTTCAATTTGCTTCGCCCCCCCGAAACGCAAGATGCCTTCGATGTCGCTGTCCACCGAGTAAAACGTATTGTGACTAGAGACAGAGAGAGACAGAGAGACAGAGAGAGAGAGAGAGAGAGAAGGGAGCAACGGAGAAGGGGAGGGGAAGACTCCGGTGAAATCAGGGGAGATGGGCGAGGCAGAGTGTTGGAACTGGAAGGGGGTGAGAGGGAGTGGGATTGAACGAAGAGAGAGGAAGGTTAACGAAGGCTAAATGGCAATTAGGCAATTAACTCTAGGCACAGTTCGCTTCATATATTTTGACACATAACCGTCTCAAAAAGCATCATATAGCTGACCTTGATATCAATTATGGACATAATCTATAAATAACAATAACAAGAAAACTGACTGTGGCAATAGTAGAGTATTCTCTAACAATATCACAAAAAACAAAACAAAAAACATTGTTCTCCTTCATTTGACAAGGAAAGTAGTTGTTCTGTGATTGACTACTTTGTTCTAAAATAAAGTTCATTATTAGTATGTATACAATATGTACCCAAGGTGGGGAACTAACATTTTTCATACACTTGCCAATGCAGTGACTCCCCAGACTATGTGCGATCACATTTTAATCGGCGCACATATACTATCAATTGTTATGTTGTTATTCCACACCGGAGGGTTAAAATCCAGCGCCAAGATGTCTGTGAAGGGATACAGATGCAGCCGCTAGGAATCCACATTTTTACGCTGATAATACGTCATCGTTTGGAAATCCCGCAGCACTGCAGGGTTGAAAGCGGCAGGGACCTGTACCGTCTGCTACAACCGTACGGCTTATCCGAGCACTCGACGATCGATCGCACAACACTGACGCCATCACAGCACAGCAAATAACTACTACTACAAAAAAAATTAAAAATCAATAAATAAAATAAAAACACGGCACACAGAGCATAGCATCGTAGACCAAGAACGGCACGGCGTCGCACGGCACGAAAAACACCAGCATGAAACAAAAACAGCACGGCACATACAGACATGCAGGTCAAATGGGGTTTGAGCAGGTGGATGATGTGACACTTCCATTCCTCTAAGTACTGGCTCCTCCCTCTCCCCCGAACACACACGCATACGCAGAAAACAGAGGATCCACAGGCTAAGAAATATAACAAAACTGTAAATTGATTTTCTCCAGAATCATTTTGGGATCCGTTTCATTTTCTCACAGCCCTCCTTTCATCTCAACCTCATACATTAACTTCCACTTGCAAAACACCAACATTTACTTCCTGTCCCAGTACTAAGGCTTTCAAAAGATTTCAACATTAGCCCTCTGCCCCAATAACGGTAAAATAAACAGTGACATAATTATATTATTTTATAACTAGCTAAATTGCTTAATGTTTGATTGAATGGCAGTAAAAGGTGATGAGATCAATTTTATTTAAGTTGAACAGTTCTCTGAAATTTTCCCCGACAGTGGACGTGGTCTACAGTTAATTAAGTATTACACTTCTGAAGTATTTGACTATACTGTCAATTTGAGCTATTTCATCACTGGAGTTGATTTGACATTTTGCACAAATGCAATTTTGCGCATTATAACCCAATGAACATCACACAACACGTGTCAGAGTTCACTCAACCAGTCAGACAGCCAAACAGAATCACACATCAGCCAACCTGGGCAAAACACTGATAAAAAAAGCAATCATTAAATAATAATAAATAAATAAACAAAAGTGAAAAGCACTTGGCTTTGTGTTCCATTTTTTGCCATGTTCTCAATTGTTGAGTCTGCCCAAGTGTCATTTTGAGTTTTCAGAATTTTTGCACAATAAATATAAGTCTGAAATATACTGTCCATTATGAAAAAAAAAAAAAACAAGCCACACAGAATCTTTGAAGAAGAATGAGAAGTTGAAGTCCAGATTATCATGCAGCTATCGGTAGCCTAGTTCCTGTTGATTTCACTAGCTCACGCAAGCTAAGGTTAAGAGCAAACATTAATGTTATGTTGTGTTACATTAATGTTAAACATTAATGGATGTCTGGCTACTACCATGCCGGCTGCAATGATTGAGCAAATATGTTATCTATCATGGCCAAGTATTATCTAGCTTTCAGAGTTATATATCAGCGGTGTATGATGGTAAATTTGATGATTAAATTCATAGGCATGTGGTTAAGTATTAAAAATACACAGACACATTGCAGATTGGCTGCCTTGATCAGTGTGCACAATTACAGTATTTTATAGCACAAAACTGCAAGACTTTGTTTCATTTACAATCAAACTTCACTACTGGTAGTCTGTTTTAAGCGTGTATAAAACATTGGCCTGTTAGTTTACGCTGAGACAGATACTTCCACAAGTAACTGACATTTAAAATTTAGAAATAATGTTTTGCCCATCCTCAAGTGCCTCTTTTGGCTCTAACTCATTCCAATAAACTGATGCCAGTGATTCGCATAAGTTAGAAAACAAAATGAAACAATCTACTTGCTACCTCCACCTGCCATTTCTCAATTATGTAGATTTACTGTGGAATTAAATAGTTATAGAGTTGCATGATGTTTTTTCTATTGATATTTTTCTCTACAGTTTATCATCATCTGAAATGTTATTAATTGCATTGGCCTGACACAGGGCTCTTGGTAACACCACTCGGTCAGGTTATAGGTGTAAACAACTGCATAAAGTTAATAACACTTCAGTTCCGTAGTGCCGCTGAGATCAAGGCTCCCAGGTTGAGTCCACTGGCAAGTCAAACTAGTGTAGTTTTGCCCAGGTCAGCTCAACATAAAGCAGGATGGGGTCAAACACAGGAGGACCTCGCCAACACCAGGCAAGGACCGGACTACATCCACACATGCAGTGCAGCAGGGCTTGAAATACCAACAGCAGGGTTTAATGTTAGGAATACTTAATGTCAGGTAGGTAGGCTAGGCCTAAACAAATACTCAAACAGATTGATTTCATTGGTTTATTGTGTGGGTTTTTTGGTTTTTTTTTTCATTTTTGACGTTATTTTGTTGTTGTTTTTTTTTTTTTTGTTTAGATAGCCTCATAGGTCAGGGATTCTTAAACTTTTGACTTTGGGACATACGCTGTGTAAAGTTGGTGTTAGTGAGCTTATTAGATATTTACCAGCAGTGTCATATTGGCTAGCAGTCGGCTTCTAATCAGCAGCAGTGCAATGAAACCCTCACTGTCAATTACCAGCCTGAGAGCTGGGCTAGGATAGGATAGGCTCTGACAACATCGCCACAAGCGCCCCAAGACATAATTTCATTTAGCATTAATAGTGACCTTATCAAGAAACCCAGTTTTCTGGCAGCTAACTTGGTTTAATTAATTTATAGCTAGCCAGAGATAGCCTAGTTGTTAAACTGGAACTGATTTGAAACATTTTTGCCTGACATACATGAGAAGTTCTTCAACTGTGACTTGGTGTGGCTCACCTTTCGCTAACCTAAGATAGTCAAAGCCTGATTCAAAATGTGTCACTTTATTACATTATTGTTACTATATTAAGTGAATGTTAAGTAACACTGCTGTATAAACAGCAGAGGAAGCATGAAAGGGAATTTGAGAGGTAAGGAGTGGCACCCTCTTTATTAATGAAAAGAATAACGGGTAACAGGAAATGCATCGTCCTTCATCCCGTGGTCCTTTATCCCATCACCCCATGGTTGAACAAAGCCTTTCTGAGTGCCCATTTGTCTGGTTCTCTCTCTCTTTCTCTACTTTAGTTTATCTCTAGAAGAGACCCTGCTGTCTTCATTTCAAGTCCTGTGGTGTTTTTTCAGATTTCTTTTTCCAGTTTTCCATTACTAGGACAGTGATGACATCATCAGTGTGTCTAAAAAAGCCAAGCATCCAATGGGCTGGTTAGTTGGCAGGTCAGGTGACCAGGGAGAGGAACAACGACATACCTGGGCAATGTTCAGAGTCTAGAGAGCGCATGGCAGAAAGACAAACACAACACACAACCAGAGGACAAGAAAGAGAGAAAGAAAGACAGAAAACAAGAAGGAAAAAAGATGAGAAAAATAGAAGAGAAATAAGGAGAGAACAAAAGAGACAGAGAGAGAAAGAGAGAAATAGATAGTGACTAAGGAGCTACGTTGTTCACCAATACCCTTGCAAGGTTAGCATCAACTCAGCCCATTCGAATAGACAAGCCTAGTAGGGAAAAACATATTTATTTAAAATATTGATTCTGACAACCAGATTGAAATCTGACTCACAAAATGAAACACTTGATTGGAAATTATATTGATTGTTGATTGATTGTTCAAGGTGTCTGGTTTGTGCGTTGTCTGGTTTGTGAAACACAGCAGTAGACGGAAAGCAAAATGGAAAACTTAGATTTTAATTTCAGCCGTACCTAGACAACCCCATGATCAGGTCCAGAGCTGAAGACAGACAGATTTTGACGATTTAGGTTTTTGTAGTAGCAACCATGCTAGCACAGCAATCTCGCTCCATGACCGTTGCCAAGTATCTGGTATTGCTGATCTTTAGAAGGTTATGTCATCTCACCCTGGTGACTGGCCATTGAGGGGAGCCAAAAGGCCATGATAGGCATTTAATCCAATATGGCAACTTTGCCAGCAATCATGACCTTCATATATAGCATATATAGTATTAAATTAAAAAAGTATGCCTACATGAGGTTTTGACTTTGTACGCACATCACCTGCTGGTTATGCTGGGGGATTGTAAGCTTGAGAGAGGAGTGAGCCGCCCGCGACCCCACAATGAGGACTGGAACGGAGTGTACGTAATAAATTGGTAAAGTGAAATATGTAATATTTTCTACCCACTAGAGGGTGCATGTGTTCGCTTGTTCAACTGAAAACACCTAAAGGCCCAAGCGAGGAAGGCGAGGGAGCGTTGTTGTGTTGTCAGTCAGACAAAAACACAACAGGTTTCATCAGACTGTCAAATTAAAAAAAAAAAACGTTTTGGAAATAAATAGGAAATATAACATTTTGAGTATAAAGATGTCTTATCTTCATTTAAGCGTTTGGTCATGGTCTTGAATTTCTAGAGCAGAAGCAGGAGCATAGAACCCACAAGCTAGTTCTGGTTGCCACACAGTTCCTGGCTGTAGCACAGGCTGGCCAAACTCTCCATCTAGGACTGTTGTCAGGGGCTTTACGACGGGCTGGGCTGAGTTGAAACTAAATCAATCCAACAGGGCAAACTAACACCAGTGCATTATGGGTCAGTTCACAGTATTGGCTGGCTTTACGTCGTGGTCTTACAAAGCTGTGTTACAAGGGTAGAGAGGGGAGAAGCAGAGGGGGATCAACATGAAAGGATAGAGTGCTACAGGGATGAGGTATTTTTGTAGGCCAACCCGGAAGTTAGCATCACCCTGGTTCCCTCGACAAAAAGCCAATGGAATTTTTCCATAGGATTTTGGATTATTGGAGAAAATAAGATCTGTGGCAAACAAAAGTTTATGATACTTACATGTTTTGTCCAGCAAGATAATCTTCACAAATGAACACCGCTTTTATGATTTTTGTAAAAAGCTAACACTAGGCTTTAAACGAACTACACCACGGTCACATGACTTCAACGTCACGAACAATAAGCTTCCAACTTGTAATTTGATTACATTTAATGTCCCCGACAACGTCTGTAGTCTCATTTAGCCACTTGTTAGCAACCGCCTTTTTTAAAAGCTTCAAAATTCACGAGTGGGGTATTTACTGACGTATTTTATGTCGTAGAACAAAACGTGAAAATCTCTTAAGCTTGTGTTAACCGCAGACCTTATTTCAGGCATCTAACCAAAAACTCATTCAAAAAACCCATTGACTTCGAGACAAGGGAACAGGAAGTGCAAAAACGCTAACTCCTTTCCGGGGTTTTAAGACTCATTCCTGCAGCACTCTATAGAGCCAGAGCAAGCAGAAAGAAGGAGGACAGATTGAGGGGGAAAAGAAAGGAACTGGAGGAGGTGGACAAGCACCGGGATGAGAGGAATGGGAAGACTAGGAAGAAAGGAGAACTGGGAAGAAAAGCAGCATGAACAGAGGGGGAAGTCGGAGAACAAGGATGTGAAGTGGAATAAGAGATGATAGAAAAGGGAAACAAGAGAATTCGAGGGCAGGAGGAGAAAGGAGAAGAGGAACAGAAGAATGAGGGAGACAGTAGTGGAAGAGTGGAGAGAGGAGGAGGAGGAGGAGGTGGAACAGAAGAGGTCAAGAACAAGAATATGAGAGAGAGAGAGAGAGAGAGAGAGAGAGAGAGAGAGAGAGAGAGAGAGGCAGAGAAGTAGAGAGGGCAGGAGGAGGGGTTGGTCTAGATGAGGAGGAAGAGTAGGTGGAGGAGAAGCGGAGGCGTTACCTGCTTGTTGAGTCCTAGCATGTTGCAGACCATCTCCCTGGAGTACGGCTGCTCCAGCACGTAGCGCAACAAGCCTGTCTGAGGCTCGAACAGGTCCTAGAAAAAACACACATACACAAGGCTGCTGTTTATGCATGTGCGTGTGCGCGTATGTGTGTGTGTGTGTGTTGGGCTGTTGCAACATATGTCACAGGCTGAAATTGGTCCAAGACATATACAATGTAAACATATATATAAAATATTAGTGTGTGTGTGTGTGTGTGTGTGTGATATACCTTGTCAAAGGGCAGCATGCCCCTCAGTGGGAAGCGTAAAGTGGTGGGGTCTAATTTCCAAGAGTTACAGATGGCCCCGCTGTTATTCACTACTGGCAACAGGCTGCACCTACCTGTGGAGATACGAAGGTACACACTTCATACACTGACACCAACTCATCACAATCGAACATTCATGGCGCCTTGCACTAAGAAGGATGACTTGATCACCCCACGGTTAGATCTAGCTACATTTCATAGTAGAGACATTAATCTTGGACGCTGTGGCCCAGAGGCAGATACACGTCACACACCGTCAAGACTGATCTGCCTTCTGGAGAACGTGTGTGTGTGTGGGTGTGTTTTGAGTATCTCTTACCACAGATAGAGTTGATTCTGGCTGTGGGTCTAAAACTGTCCACAAAATCTGATATCAAACTGCCGAGGAGCTAGAAAGAGATGGTTATCAAGATAGAAAGAGACAGGCAGGCACACACACACACACAGAGAGTGAGAGAGTGTGAGAGAGAGAGAGAGAATTAGCATATAGACACCCAAACAATAACCAATACCCACCCAGTGTGAAGAATTATCAAGGACACACACACAAGCACACACACACGCCTACCCAGTGTGAAAGTTGTCCCTCAGGATAGAGTTTTCTGATCTCTGTGATGGCAAAGTAGGCTGGCAGGAGACAGGCATTTCTGTCCAGGATGTACTCTACTACCTGGAACACAGCCAAACACAGATAGCAAGCGCAATGGCATACGTCATAACTGGCAAATTTGGTGTTCTTGCAAATATGTATGTGTGTATATACTGTATACAGATAGACAGGTACCTCTCTGGCAGCTAGCAGCTGTTGGACCACAGCTGAGCTAACAGTGGTAGGAATGGTCTGTATCTTGTCCAGTACAGCTTTCAATAGGTCTCGAACACCCTGAGACACAAATACACATACAGGAAAACACAAACGCACACAATGACTTACCCATATCGGGGTGTCTGCTAGCTTGCATGCTCAACCGGCTAATTTAACAAGGAACCGTGTGTGTGTGTGTGTCACCTTGTAGTCCACCCCTCCAATGATCTTCCGGATGAGTCTGAAGGTTAAGGCCCACAGCTGACTCCTCTCCCACTCCAAACTGTCTGAACTTATCAACGCTACACAAACCATCCTAGACAGACAGATGCATAATTTACATGAACCAGACAGAATGATACATAGACAGTCATAAACATAGCTGGAAATAACCAAAAAAATAGAGTGAGAGAGTGAGAAAAACAGAAAAAAAGACTCTCTGTGTAAAGACATTAAGCTTTCTTAATTAAATTAACATTGTAAATATAAATTAAGATAATAGATAACATTATCATTGAATCCCTAAGCACCAATTTTATCTTTGGGGTATGAACCAATACGCAAATCTGCACAAATTTCAACAGATAATATTGGTTTCCATATGTGCATATCTGTGTGTGTAGGTTTACCTGGGCGGTAGTAAGCTGGTCTCTACAGCCATAGCCAGACAGTCGTAGAGGAATGAGATTCGTTTAGGACTGTGTTGGCTGTGAGTAAACCGTACTATCCACTGGACACACTGGTCATGGGACTCCTATGACAATGACACGCACACACAAAGAAAAGATTTTTCTTTTGCATAAGGCACAACTCAACTGGAACAGCCCAGTGGATGGGAAGTGTCATGTGTATGTACCTGTGGCAGTGTTCCCCAGTACTGTCTAAATGCTCCTAGACAGCTGATCAATTTAGTCCTCTCATCTTCAGGAGTGTCCATGAACATCCTAAGCAAACACATCAAATGATGAATGCACAAACAGGCATGCACAAACACAATGCATGTGGAGACACACACACACACACACTAAGTAGCCTAAAGATTTGTTTTCAGTAGTGTATGACAGTAAATTAAGATTTCATAGTAGGGCTGAACAATATGGACAATTCATATCAAATTGCAATTATTTTTAACGTTTACTGAAAGTTTATTTTAGAAGATATTGCCATATAACTTGCAATATCATTGCGATATAATTTTTAAGGTCTAGTCTTGAGAATCTACATTTCCTTTTCAAGTAGCTCAAAACTCTTTCAGTAGTAGTATATTGTAGGAACAGATTTACCCACTATGTAAGTGTAACAATATGGGATTATGCTGTCTCCTATGGAATGTCCCAGAGATAACCAATCTCCGTGTATTATATGGACCAAGTATGACTGGGGGCGCCTAAAGCACGCCTACCACACCTAAATACTCATATCGTAGTCTTTGTAATATGGATATTGTGTTCTTTCATATTGCAATATCAATATGAGATCAATATATTGTTCAGCCCTATTTCATAGTATCTTTAACTTTTCTATTCATAGCTATGTTCACGTCCACTCTTTATTCATGTATTTAACCAAAGGTGGATGGATTTTGTACCAAATGTTTTATATACACTACATGGCCAAAAGGATGCAGACACCCATTATAACATATAATTAACATTATACCTTCTGCGACTATTCCCGCGTGGACAGGTGTGTGTGTGTGTGTGTGTGTCTAAAAGGGGGGGGGGGGCTCTTACCCAGCAAAAGCCTCTTCAATCATCTCAGTTTTCTGTGGAGAGGATAGGGGAGAAATGGTGGGTTGGATGGAGAGTAGACCAAAAGACGCTCTACCGTTCTACAGTATATCTACAGACAAGCAAAGGTCCTTACTGGCCAGTCTCTTAGAAATTATATCTAATTCACTGTGACTTGTGCACCAGAAAGACTCAGTTGAAGGAAAGCAAGGGAATAAGGGAATGTCAGGAGCCCTTCATCAAGCCATGCAGTTTGCAGTAGGAACGTATGGTTTGTAGTGATAATGTTACAAGCCAGTTGCTTAGTCCAGCTTAAACGCAAACATGACTAGTCGGGTAACCTAACGTCAAGTTATGTATGTATTGGCTGGCTGCATGTATAAGACTGCTCACCTACCGAACAAAAGACCATTATCAATGTTATCCGACTACGCTATCTAAGATGCTTATTGATGTTAGCTTTAAAACCAACAACTTACCACAACATCCTCAAAGATGCTCTGGAGTTGCGTTTCCATTGAAAGCGCCATGTCTCAAAAATGAAGTGTCAATTTCAGCCAACCATCACACAAAATCAATGTCTCTATTGGCACAGATGCGCCTGGTACCATGCTAAAGCCATGGAGCTAAACGCGCCAGGCCTACAGAAAGCTGTGCAACCGCAAAAACAAGCCGACGACACTTCCGAATCGCAAGCTGTGTAGTTCCGCGCCGGGTTGTGTTCTTCTTCTTCTTGAATTTTCGGCAGACTCTACGCCTTCTGGCGCATTACTACCCTCGGCAATTGTTTATATGCACTACAGTTCGTGCTCCATATTTTATTCCAGCATCGGACATGTCACAGTATATAAATATAAAGCGGGCATGGTTCCAGGGGGCATGGAGGGACAATGCCCCGTCCGATAAAATTTGTGCATCATTCTTTCCGGTTGCTGGGAGTTTTTTTTTATTGCAGGCTGTTGTTG
>OMKK01078060.1:3851-15017 GCA_900302305.1 Polymixia japonica
AAACAAAGCAAATCATTTACTTCTCTGAAACAGATCAGTTCTGCTGCCACGTGCTGTGATTGTTGAGAGAGTCAGTCACTGTATGGGAAGCTCAGCTGATTGGAATATAGTGATGTGCTCCTATGTTCAGACTGGGCCTTGGAATGGAGAGAGGTTCTCCTATGTTCAGACTGGGCCTTGGAATGGAGAGAGGTGCTCCTATGTTCAGACTGGGCCTTGGAATGGAGAGAGGTGCTCCTATGTTCAGACTGGGCCTTGGAATGGAGAGAGGTGCTCCTATGTTCAGACTCTGTCTGCCCTGATGGAACTCTGAGCTCCAAACCGGCTATTTCAGCACAAAACTTCCTTCCTCAGTCCACACAGTCACAAGGGTTAAAAGCCAGGGCCAGCCACCCTGTTACATAACCAAAATATATTATTCCTCCTGTTGCCAAGGTGTGTGTGTGTGTTTGTGTGTTTGTGCATTTGTGGAGGACCCTTTCTGGAAAAGGGTACACAGAGTTGTTGAAGGGGATAATATGTCCACATCTGTGTGGACCATACAAACAGCACATTAACGGGTGTGTGGCAGTATGATTACATTGCAGTCTGGCTTGTTCTCTATTGTTAAAGACCCTAATGTTTCTCTGGCAGCAATGGGACTGTCGCAATGGGAAAGTCTTTCTTTCTGTCTATCTCTCTCTCTTTCTCTGACACACACCCATTTTTTCTAACAAGTGGGCAAACACAGTATTCATTCATTCTCTTTCAAATGTTTTGTTTACACTCACACATGCACACATGTGGACACACACACACACAAACACACACACCTACTCTGTACCCACTCACAGACTGGTATCACAGCAGGGGGGTGTATTTATTCTCTCTTTACACACACACACACACATCCTTTTATCACCCACAGACTGGTATCACAGTAGGGGTGAACAATAGTACTAATGTTGAGCCCTCTGTATTACTGAGGGACATCAATTAACATTTCAGCGTGACCTCACAGCCTTGACAGCCCAGGTTTACTGGGGTGTGCTGCTCTTATTTCATGCTTTGCTTCACAAAGATGGGACAGACAGTACTGAAAAAAAATTATATTAAACAAAAAAGGCCCTGGAAATGGGATTATTGTGTGTTTTGTCTGTCCAGACCTGAGCCACATATGATAGACGTGTCTTCTCTGTTGTAAATCAGGTCTTTTTAAAGGCTAATAGCACTTAAATGTCAAGTATTATTAAGGACTGAGGGAAGATTAACATTAAAGCTCTTTAACAGTGGGATATTGAATGGGAATGACTTCATTACATGATCTCCTGTTAGAATCTACTTAGCTGGAATGATGTTGTATTCATTTTACAGGTCTTCTCAATTGCTTGAACACATTTCCTGAAACATTGTCACTGTTTTCAAACTGTAAAAAAAACCCACAACAGTGAAGCGCGACAATTTAGTTTTGCACGAGAATTTATAGTGATATTTCACCTGCAAAACAACCGAAATCACTCAAAATGTTTAACTTCTGTGCCAAAAGTAAATTTTAAACATGAAAAAGTTACGGATTACATCATTAAACCAAGACAGGCAAAAATCAGTATATTTGTTGTAGACAATCCTATTTACAGGTTTGCATAAATGTGCTTCACATTTGCATTTTGTGTGAAAGCAATTAATTATATAAAATGCAGTAAACAAATGAGTTAATGGTGTGGGGCATTTCACACAGTTTCAAAAACATAGTCATTTGAGGATTGTGTTTAACTCACTGAGAAAAACTGTAAAGACTGCTCCATTAAATTACAGCGAGCTGCATGACTCAGTACATTTTTGATCAAGACGTTGGGACGAGAATGTTATTGACAGACATGAGTCAGATGATCATTGTCATTACAAAGCTAGTGGGTCTAGTTGGCCTGATTTCTATCTGACAAGCTTATGTAGAGTAAGCTAGGCTACCAAGTATGGCCCTACTTAGAAGTGAAGAGATAAATAAAAGGTTTCACTCTAAATCACTGTACAGCCACCCTATATTTATCTGTCAATATTTAAAAAAACATCCTTAATAACTTCATTATTTCATAAACAAAAGTGTCAAGATGACTCAGGACTTTAATTGCAATCCATAACGTGGTTTACTTTCATATCAAGCAGCTTTTAATTATTTTAAATTGTAGATGATTTTGGAATAACCCTGTTCAAATGATTATAGTCCAGAAGAAGCAAAGCAAGACAGCAGGGAGTCATTAAAACGAGTGGAAGCATTTTAGCCACGACCCCGTGTGTGTCTTCTGAACAGCTCCACGCATATAAACCTTAAATGCACTATCATGATGTGGAAAAAGCTGCGAAGAATATGCTTCACTTGCTTCTGACTAGAAATTGGGATTTGTTATGATCCTCTGGCCACATTTCAGTCCAGAAGTTGCCGGACTCGCTGATTCAACAAGCTTCACTGATTTAATGGCAGAAAATGTGTATTTGGCATCACTGACTCTACCTGTTGCGACAGAATGTGTGTATGTGAAAGTGAGACAGCGGTGTGATTTGTGCGTCATCCTTCCTTCACCATCCTCGATTTGCGCACAAGACACCGACGGCGAGACTTCGCTCGATTGGTTTTTCTCTACAGTCTTATTGACTGCATGTCTACATCGTTGTGGATACTGTCTGAATGTGATCTAGATCAGTCTTATCAGAGCTCTGCGTCGGGTACTGGTGCGCCTCCGCTATGGACACTTCTCATCCTCTTCTCATCCTCTTCTCTTTCTCTTCTCTTTCTCTTCTCATCCTCTTCTCTTTCTCTTCTCTTCGCTCATGTTAGCACCAGCGATGTGACAGACAGCGGGAAATGAATCTAACACATTTTTACGCGCAATTTGGACATCTATTTTCATCGAATTACTCACTTTGGGAACCTCGCCCCGATGGCCTGCGTAACTGGAGTTTCTTCAACACCAACCCCTTCGCTGTGGACGTGCTGTTTTCGGGAGACGAGCCGGGCACCATCGCGCTGGTGGTGATGTACACCCTGTCCTTCATAACGGGTCTCGGAGGGAACATCATGGCGCTCCTCGTCCTCACCCGAAAAAGGAACCGGTTGTCCGGCGTGTCGGCGACCCGTCGACTGCTGGTGAACCTGGCGGTGTGTGACATGATGGTGGTGTGTATCTGCATGCCCGTCAACCTGGGCCACCAGGTCTACAACGCCTGGGTGTTCGGGGACTTTCTGTGCCGCACCGTGCCGTTCGTCCAGGCGGTCTCGGTTTCTGCCAGCGTCCTGAGCCTGGCCGTGATCAGCCTGAACCGGTACTACAGCGTGCACAACCCTCTCCACGCACGGTCCTTTTTTACCAGTCGACGAATATTGTGCATGATCTGTTTGGTGTGGGCCGTTTCATCCGGACTCTGCCTCCCCTTGTTGTTCACCAACACGACCCGGACTTTGTCGCTGCTGGACGGGGCGCACACGGTCACTGTGTGCGTGGAGGGTTGGAGCAAAGTCAAGCTACGACAGGGGTACAACTTTCTGCTCTTCTGCTCTCTCTACTGTTTCCCCGTCTTGTTTAATTTGATCATTTGTTTGCTGACTGGTTGGAAATTGTGGGGGACAGACGACAAACTGAGGGAGTCGAACAAATTTGGTGTTGCGCAAGTTATCTCTCGGGTGAGAGTACGTAAAAGGATAGCCAAGATGGTGTTGGCGCTGGTGGTGCTTTTTACACTGTCCTGGCTACCTCTTTATGCAGTGGACATCTGGATAGACTTCAACATGCCAGATTCCCTAGAGCGAGAAGATGAAAACGACACAAATCATGTCCGGCACGAGTGGATTCTCCAAGGGAGACCTTTCGCGCAATGGCTGGGTCTGACCAACTCTGCGCTCAACCCGCTGTGTTACTGTTTTGTAGGGAACCTCTACAGGTCTGCCAAAAGGTTCCGGAAAAGTTACCGAGAAAAACTGTCGTCTGTGTTCAGTCTGTCGCTTCAGCAGCCTTCTATGAGCAGTTCCGTATCCAAAACGATGTCTTGCAGCCGTGCGCAATCGGAAAAACACGGCTGCAATACGCACATGTCCAAGGTTTATGCCTCTGGAAGTAACAGGTTGACCAAAAGTAAAAGCTTGTCAGCAGTGACTGTGTGTGAGACTGTGTTTGACTGAGCTGAGCAGTGACAAAATGCTCACATTACAACTTTCCAAGAAAATGACTTTTTGGTAAGGGAAACATTACATGTTTAGATTTTTGTGGAACAAATGCGTTTGCTATTCTTCTTGAATGTAAGTAATCTATTTGTATTTCTCAACGTTAAAATCAAAACTGACTGTAAATATTGTGAGCATGGCCCTATATTGAGTCGAATATTGTATTAGGAGTTTGTTACCAGTTTCCTATCAGGCTGCTATTTGATGTTCAATTGTTTTGAGATGCACTGGAGAAAGTTGTGCATTAAATATTAACTTCAAGAAATTAACCAGCCTGAACAATATTTTCAGCAAAATACTTAATTCAATTTAAAATGATGTACATCCTCTGTATGTGATATAAATATTTCCTACTATTTTGCTTCAGTTAGAATCAAGTGATTCTACTGTATTTTCCAGGCCCAGGTCATTCCTTTACTTTTTTAATTTTCAAAAAGAAAAAGCCAGTTCAAATAAAAAGCAGTTTCAGTTCTTTCAGATTCCTGATGTGAGTGACATATAGGCTTAAGAAAAAGAAATTTGAAGCTGTCACCCATGAATAACTGGCATACTAGTCCTGTTTGACAGCCAGTCTCCCACAGCAGCCTTTGGCAGACTTGCTGCCCAGTCAGTTGCCCCAGAGATTAGCATTGATGAATTACCCTCTGGAAAGATGTCTGGAAAGATGTCTTGAAAGATGGCAAGGCAACCGATGGCAAGTATTGTGGTTAACAGTATTACTGAGATATCCCTGATCGGTTATCTTTACATGGTCTCCTCATGCCTGCTCACCAATGTTGTCTTGGCATCAGAACCGACAAAACCTGAGCATCAAAATTAGTCTCTGACCATCTGCAGAATGTGAGCTAATTTATGCAAACCCAACGCACACACACACACACACACACGCACACACACGCACCCATGGATGCAGCCATTGATGTACATGTCCGTGCAAACACACAACTACACAGCGGGATGTGGGCAGCAGACTGTTGCTAGTTGTTTCTTGTCTCCCCATCCGTTATTGACATGCTATACTTGTCAAAGTATAATAAGATACCAAACCCCTAGCTGCTCTGGGGCAGACACACTGTACCAGCTGGCTGACACTACATCCCAACCTGAGGGCAAAATACTTAAAGCTGCTCTGTGCATTATTCTGACTCTACTGATAGCAAAGGAGAGGAGTTGTTATAGTTTTGAACTATAACAACAAGCTGTTATAGTTCAAAACAAGCTGGAGTTTTCTCCTCTCCCCTGCCCATCAAAAACCTCACACACTACAGGTGAATGGATTCTTGGGAGGAGTTTAGCGCGGGGCAGTGCCTTCTGGAGCATCGATGCCGTTTATCCTCCATTTTGTTTCCGTTCTGGGACAAATGTTGGGGTTGCGTTATACAACTTTATTTAAAGAGCACCTTCAACAGTTTCTATGCCACCGTAACATATTATTGCCAATGTAACCAAAATACCTTCACAAAGCCATTTTCTGATGCATTGCTCATGTTAAAGGTCCATGCTATTGAGTAGATACGTGCATCCTGGTGCTGCACAATGGCTTCCCACAATGAATCAAGCCCGAAAATGTACATTTAAGTAATTTACAAGTATTTTGGGCAGAAAATGTAATTTTCTATGCAGAGCCAAAAAGGATTTCCCACATGACATGATGTACAAAGTTTCATGCTCTGACGTGGCCTAAACAAACAGCTGTAAAGTTACCGCCCATGTCCATTAAAACCGCCCGGTTCAAATAACCCACAGCACCACTCTTTTCTTCCTTTCGGCGAGTATTTCTTTTCTAAAAAACAGGAAGAAAAAATGACTGGAGTGGGACCTACTTGAAGGCAATTTTAGAGTAGTTTTGCATGTACAAAATTACACCTAATGTTTGCCAACGTGTAAATCTTTGAGGTTGAGGCAACTCCATAGGAAAATAACTGCAGTGCGTCATCAGCATTGTCATCAACAGTACTCGTTTTATCCTTTTTACTTGATGAAAATAAAGATACTTTGACAAAATGCTTGTGCATTGAATCATTTGACACAGCTGCTAAAAGCATAGTTTATAGCCAGTTCTGTTTATTTGGGAAAACAAGTATCATGTGAACGAAATCCAAGGATATTGAGACCACTAGCAGAAAAAAGCAATACGTAAAGAACTGGCATTTATTCACAATAGCAAAATGAATACATAAATAAATATTACTTTATATATTTTAAGTACAGCTAGAACTATTCAAGGAGTAATGCTATAACAGCCAAAATGTGCAAATTACCTTGTGATAGTGATATTCAATCTCTCCACCAATTCATTTGTTTGGGGACAGTTTTAATGTCTAGTCTCTCACAGACTCTTTGGTTGAGCTAAATGTTCATGTGAAAAAGAGATAAATGTTTAAGATAATTAGTTCCTCTCGTCTGTCCATCAAAAACCTCACACAGTACAGGTGGCCAGATTCTTGGGAGGTGATTAGACACGGCTGGGGATTGTAAACATGGTTTAAAAAAGAGATAATATCAACACACTGGTCGACCTGAAGTAAAAGATCATATTTCAAATTGAACCTTTGCATAGCACACAGTCTTCACATGTTATTTTAACATTAAATATCCAATCCAAATCCAATATCCAATCCAATCCAAATATACAATGCAGCTGTATGTTAGGACAGGAGACCACTAAAGTGCAATGTCCTATTTACTGAAAAACAAAACAAGCGTACCTCAAGTTTTTAACCCTATTTGAGTTTGAATACACAAACATTGACTTTGTATGCCCAAGATTTGTAATTCATCTCATGTCTTATTTATGGTCCTCCAGGTTTGTTTCACTGTGGATGGAGACTGAATGGATTCTGTATTCACACCTTGCCTGAAGCCTTTCACATTTCATTGAGATCATTCACAATCACCCTGGGAGACATTTAACAAGCCATACTGTGTGCATGTGCACCTTTTTTGGATACTCTAAACTTATAAAACAAATAGATTGTAGTATTAATGAATGACTTGAGCGTTATGTGTTGTTGTTGTATGGGTATGTCGTCGTGTGGCTGTGCTTTTGTCTGTGAGTGTGTGCATGAGTATGTGTGTGAGTGCACGTGTGCATGCATCTCTGTGTGTCTGTATGGCGTGGGTAAAAAAAAAAAAAAGTGTTGGACTGTTGCTATGGGCTCATTGCTGTCTTTATTCCTACAGGGCCTCAGTATAGATAATTAGAGCCTAATGGGTTTGGATAGCAGCACGAGGGCAGAGCCCAAATTAATGAAGCCTTCAAGGACCCCGACGCAGCATCTCCGTGCCTCACACCCAGTAATACACAAGCAGCTCTCTCACTGACTGAATATAGCAGATACATTCTCAGACTAAGTGTATGTCAGGAAAACACTCCACAACGTAGTTCTCAACTCATACAGTATGATATATCTCCAGAGGAACTGGAGTCCGAGTTTATGGATTTATGGATTTGTTACACAGCATCTTAGGTTGGTTTCCTGAAATCATTAGTCAAGTCAAGTTTATTTATATAGCCCTTAATAACATTGCAGTCTCAAACGGCTTTATAAGCCCACAATCACAAGGAATTAAACCACACCCCCTGACCTTTAACCCTCCATCGGACAAGAAAAAACTCTCAGAAAAACCTTAGTTAGGAAAAAATGGAAGAAATCTTGGGAAGGTATACAATGGAGGGATCCCCTTCCAAGATGGCCAGGTGTCCAATAGGTGCCGAGTGGGCAAATTTCAATGAAGTGGTCCATCCAGGTCTTTAGCCCTGTAGTCCAGCAGTGAGCAGTTTGTCAGTGAAACTGCTGGTTAAAAGGAAAGCCTCAGTCAGAGAGATGATGAGGTGGTTTAGACCCCTTTTCCAGAACTGGAATCATAGTCACGTCCCTGGTCTTTTTTAAGAGGGATCACATTGTGTCTGGACTAGCTCTCCTGTTCATTCTGCACTTTTGAAGTTTCTCATCCATGACATAACAATACATATAACAACATATACACAATAAAATAAAATAAACAATGCAAAACAAATATAAGAAATATAATGTAATATTACTTGTATTAGATCTACCACAACTTCTACTACTAAGTACTATTAACAATATTATTATTATTATTAGTAGTAGTAGTAGTAGTAGTAGTAGTACAACAAGAATACGAAAGGAGGTATGAATCATCATTTTGATCTAGTTGTTTGCTGTACTATTAAAAATAAAATAAAACACAGTAAGTACTGGCTGCCTTCCATGAGAGACGTCAAGGTCTTCACTTCATCTACATTCCAGAATCCAGACCCAAATTTCAAAGGCTCTTATGATTGCAGTATACACAGTCTCATAATTTCAGTGCTACCAATGCCATGTGACCGCAGAATTATGCAACCTGAATGTGGTTATCTGACATGGAAAACAGCTCATGGACTCTGGAGTTTACCGGAGATCCATCTCGACTGGATGAAAAAAAAGGAACTGGATTTAAAACTCTAAAACGTGATCACCTAATGTGATCCCATCATCATCAGCATTCCTTTTTCTGTTAACTTTTACTTCTTTCTGTAAAGCACTACAGTTACTAATGCCATTAAATCTCCACCTACACTCACAAAAGCATCCTCTGGCTTAACAAAGATGAAAAAAACCCCAGAGATGCCTTTGGACCATCCAGACCAGACTCACTTTGCGTCTGGCAAACTTCTCTTGCCTTGTGCAACAACTGTCTGATACACCACAGGGAGATGTGGCCCATTAGTACATATGTCTACCGGTTACTGGAGCCTTCAACCTTTATACTCATTCATTCTTATGAGAACAACACTCTCACTTTGCGCTGAAAAGTCTGTTATACCCTTCATTGGGTTCATTGGATATCATTGTATGGTGACAGGAACATTGACAGGGTCTATAGTAATGACCCTGGCACTCCTCATATTAGCTTTGGGCAATTTATCAGTCTCTCTATGAACATTTTCTCCTGCTGCGCTTGTATGTCACCCTGGATAAGAGCGTTAGTTAGTTGTAAATGAAGTGTCATTATCTTCACCCAACAGCCCCGCGAACAGTAAGCAGGACCAGGAGCGTAAATGGACGGCCTAATTACAGAGATGCATCCAGCCATTCAACAATCACCTCTCTATCAAACTGAAAACAACAAGCAGCAATTCATATCAGCTCAAACATATTTACAAGCTTTTCTCTTCAGGGTTGTTGCAGGGGTTGAACTGGGTTTGTGACAAGGGACTCATTACCCAGTGTTTCTGTCTGTGCCAGTTATTGTGAGCGGGAGAGAGAGACAGCTGGCAAGCAGTTATTGGAAAGGCTCATTAGTGCCCTCTAGGTTTTTTTTTTCTTTTTTTACTCAGACATGCCAGTAGTTTAAGGGCAGCTAAAAAACTAAAAAGCAGCTTTACATTAAAAAACACAGCAATGTCATGAAAATGCTTACCATTTGGTTTCCTTTGTATTAAAAAGTAGAACTCATAGGCCTCTGGTATCTATTCTCGCCTGCAAAAGGCTACATTTCTGTTGATGTAGTTGATATTCATATTATTTAATGAGCAAATAAATAAATAATCAAACACAAACACACAGAAAGACAAATAGGATTCAAAATTTGAGTCAGCCAACTATAAAAAGAAACAATCAGAGCAAGCTTAAGTTGACCATCGACGTCTTTCTGAGGTTTAGCTACGGCATCAAATATTGAATCACAAGAACCCTTAGGATTTGCACCTTTTACTTTTGATAATTAACTTGATCAGAATATTCAAAGAAGGAATTTCACTTTTACCGGAGTAATATTCTATTTGGGTGTGGTTGTGTGACACACACACACACACACACACACACACACACACACACAACAGAGAGAAAGAGAGAGAGAGAGACTCTCTTTCAGACTGGCAGAAGACTGGTAAGGATGGAATGCTACCATACAGCAATACTCTTTCAAACACTACAATGCACAGTCTGAATAGTGGAGCAAAACCGGAGACGTAGGTATGAACACCTTTTGCCCAAGGCTGGGCAGATCTTGTTTTTCTCCAAGCTTAGTTGTTCTCTGATAATAATCCCACAGATCTGACGAGTAAACAAACAAATCCCACACCAGATTAAAACTGAATAGTTATCATGAGGCTTTATTATCAAGTCCATTTAAAACAGGCGCATTTGATGCAATCAATATTTGCTTTCATGAAATAAACAGTTTAGAAAGAAAGAAAAGGTTTGGAGTGGAATTCATGTTTTGAAATGACTGCATTGATTGGTGGTGGAAGTTTATATAATGTACTCCAGTGTATTTAACATGAGCTGTATGATGTCAAAATAAACCACAAAAAAACTGTTTTTACCACTTCCGCCCAATCTTGTCTTCAATAACTGGCAGCCTCCTTGAATAACAAGACATGCAAGTCATAAAAACCATGTATTTTAAGGAGCGAGGCTGCAATCTAGAGCTGATCGCCTTGGAATCTGTTGAATATAAAAAATAAAAAAACATTAATGGAAGAGATCTATTCTTTCCTAAAGACACCAGTGCAAATTTACCATGTTTAGGGCTTATGTGTGTGTGTATGGTTGTATTCAGCAAAGGCATCTCAAAGAAATCAATGCATTCCCTTCCTTAGAGAACAGAAACATACAGGCAAGTGTGTTTGTCAATCTGACTGTGACTGTGTCCCTTGGACTTTCAGACATGTTGGCTCATCTGAAAGAGAAAAACATTGAAATACAAAAAGTTCAACTCAACTTTATTACTGATGCTGTTCTTAACAATCTCTCATGTAAGACACAGCTTGGTGTCAGACTTTGAGATTCACTGTTTTTAATCAGGACAGAACACCAAAATGTGTTTGATATTGACATCATTCTCCACAGATCTATTAAAATGCATTAATCTTTCCATGTTGAATGATGCTGACAGAATGAATTCAAACAAATGGATAAAGTAAATACTAATTTCCCCCCAAATATTAGATTCCAAAATAT
>OMKK01078060.1:15037-28321 GCA_900302305.1 Polymixia japonica
ACGCAAATCATCATGACAAGCATGAGACAGCTCAGTCACCTGAAGCGTGAGATTGCCAACCATGGCACAAAGTTGATATCCATTAAAAGCTCAATGACTTTGAATTAATCTGAGGTATTATTTGCTGCAGGTTGATTCATTCAAAGGCTACAGGGAGGCTTTAGAGGAAAAAGTTCTCATCGTTGTCCTGGATAACAATAGAAGAATGTGTCAGTTTATTTCATAAATCGACAGCTGACTGTTCATCTGACAGGAAAAGCACATTGAGTGATTGATGACAACACAAAGTCCTAGCCAAGCCAGCCACGGTAGTCATATGCACCTTTATTTTGAAATCAGATTCTCTGCCTCTCAGGTGTGGTGGTCTTCCGCTGGATATGGGGCATTCAAAGTCTTATGAGTCGTGATGAGAGGGAGAGAGAGAGACAATAAGAGCTAGAAAGAAAATGAGAGAGAGACACAGAGAGAAAGAGAACAACAGCTGTGAAGGGCCTAGGTGCTTGGCACACAAACACATGCATGGCCCTCTACTGCAAAACACACTCAGGTCTTCAAGTGCCTTTACAGCTATCGATATCACCACAACCGCCCCCCCCACCTGCCTGCCTGCCGTCAGCAGGCAAGAAGAGATAGATTTCAGAGATGAAGTAGGAGGAGCGAGAGGAACGGACCCTCCTCGGTGGTGATGGAGATTGTTCTGTCCCTTTTTAATGGTTTGATGAACAGATGTGGTCGGGTCCCAGGACGACGGCGTTTACATGTTGGTGCTCATTCGCGACTGGCTGTTGGCAGAGTTGAGGTCCCCTTGACTGCCTTCCCTGGGGGGGGACTAGCGGGGGAGAGGGAGGGCCAGGGAGAGAAACACATGAAAGCTGTGATTAACGGGCACAGGTAACAAAGCATGCAACTTTTAAATGTTCCGCCTAATAACAGCACAACCTGCTCTATAAAATTGCTTTTATTGGCACAGAGCAGCTCTAATCAACTGAGCAGAACAAACACAAGTTGAGTTTAAGAGCACAGGGATGAGAACGGGGTCCCAACAACAAGAGACAGAGACAGAAAATGAATCAAGTGTACTGATCCTTAGTCTGCCTCAGAGACCGGCGAGTTTGAGGGATGAAACTAGACATGCGTGTGTGTAATGTGTTGTGTGTTTAGGCCGAGCAAGGAGATGGTGTGCTGGCCAGGGGAGTTTAAGATCAAGCGAGAAAGAGAGCACGGGAATAAGCACGGAGGGCAGGGAGAGGAGAGATAAGACCACAACATGGCCAGGGAGGCCAGGGACACCAAAGGACTGAAAATGAAAAATAACTAAAAGAGAGATGAGTTCTGGGATAAAGCACAAATGCCCTTCAGAGAGGGAGAAAAAAAGAGCTTAAAGGTAGAGCTTAAAAAACCCAGCACATAGAATTAGGGTCCAGATACAGTGATATCCCCAGAGCCCCTTGCTCCAGATTTGCAACCCATGCAAAGGGGTTTATCAGTATAAGAGCACACCCTAGATGTGCCTTGTAACGATCTGGAAAGCATTGATTAGACGACAACTAAACAAACAAAAACAAAAAAAACCATTTGCACTGAGGTAATTATTTCCAGATTATTAGCCATTAGATAAGATAAGGCACTGTCAGGTTCTAACCCCTCTAACCGAAATCCAAAGACTGGGCCGGGAAAATGTGGGCAGGAGAAGTGTAAGACTAAAACCACTGACCTTGAGGAAGGGACCTGACCCCATAAATATTATGTGAGCTGCTCAGTGGCCGGCAGTTGAAACTGGTTGCACCAGACGGCTCTCAGGTGTGAATGTGTCTAACTGTGTGAATGTAAAGCACAGAGTATTGCTGGAAATTGCTGTACAGATTCTATATAGTCTCACAGCGTATTTGTGGTTTTGCAAGCTATGTAAGGTCCGCATTCAAAACTTGTGTGTGTTTGAAAGCCTATAAGATGCTGTAAAGGTGCATATTTGAAGGCATTAAATGATTGTTTTTTGCATTATACAGTGGCTTCCCTCTACAAATTTTACATTTTGGACTCTTGTCTTTTGGGAAACCTATTATCTTCTACATTTTTGTGTGGTTTTGCAAGCTACAATTACGTAGCCAGCTAGACAATGTTTTCAGTACACAAGCGCAAATATCAGCCCAAATCCAAATGAGACATGGCTGTGAATTGTAACTAAAAAGTCCTACATTTTAGTAGATATGCATTTCCAATAGTATACATCCCAATATGAGTAAATACGTTGATTGAAAAACAATAAAAAGGAGATCATTGAAATGAATCATAAAGATTGAGGAGTAGATGTCGTAGTTGCTTCGAGAAGGGAGAAGGGAGCTGTGTGATAAATTGGGGCTAAGATGTGAAGAGACAACTGCCCCCCTCTCTGTGTTCGGTACCTTGACGTGGATCTGGTTGCGCAGCACTGCTGCGCGGAGGATCATAGCTTTGGCCCGTCGCTGAAACTCCTTGCCCATGTGGAGAGACTTCTCAAACGTGGTGCTTCTCTGGTCCACATCTCTCGCATACAGAATCTGTGGAGGGATAGACCCATTATATGTAGGTGGGGCACAAGTGTGCTCGTGACTGCAAGGTTGCTGGTTGAAATCCCAGACTGGTGGGAAAAGTACATAAGAAATGTACTTTCTTCCTTCAAAAATGACCATTAGGTTGACTTTGAGCAAAGCACGGCACCTCAATTGCTCTATTGGAACTGCTTAGTGGCAGAGCACTGGTTGTACTGGACAGACTCCGGAGCACTGGTTGTACTGGACAGACTCCAGGCGTCACCAGACAGCTACATTTTGCTTAAAAAAGGCAAAAATGCACAGTCAACCTTGTCTGGCTAAATAACGGCAGGAAATCAGGACTGAATTGAGGAGCGACTGAGGAGGGATAATTAGAATCAGAATCAGAATCAGAATCAGCTTTATTGGCCAGGTATGTGCACATACAAGGAAATTGGTTCCAGTTCGCTTTGTTCTCAATGTACTCACACAAAAGAAAGAGGAGAGAAAAAAAAAAGAAAAAGAAAGTATGAAAAGCAAAAGAAGAGATCACAGGATAATTAAACATATACATTAACTACTATATACAGTGCAATAACAATATTGAGTGCAACAATAATAAGTGAATTCAACAGTGATAAGTGTATAAAAAGAGGAAGAGTGTATGGAAGAATGTATGTACAGTGTATGGTTATAATACAGTTCTGATGAATGTACAGTTATGGGATATGTGCAGTTATATGATGTATGTACAGTGTGGATGCAGTTATTACAATGTACGAGGGGCGCAAAACCATAATCCACATCATGGAGCTGAAAAGATTATTCCAAAATGAACTGCATCCCATTTCCTCCAGAAATTGTTACAGAATAGTTCAAGTCAGTGTTTTTGTGTACAAAGGTCGAGCATTACAGGGTGAAATTATAAGACCAAATAATTGCCAGTACTTAAATGTAATACATGTTACAAGACTGGTACATCAATATTTTTGAATGTGTAAAAAATGGATTTGTAGATGCATATCAACTTTTGCACACATAGAAAAGTTACACATACAGTTCAGTTCTACATGACTACCTTGTCCAACTCCCCCCAATATGAACCACTGTCTATTAAGAAATGAACCCAAGCAAAGTCCAGACTTATGCAGTTCCTTTGCAGTACTGTTTCCAGCAAGAAAGGGGGCGAAAGAGACTGTGATTTCAGTCATTGAAAACACAGGATTTTGAGAATTTGTCAAAATGCTGCCATCTGGAATTTGTTTGGTGAGAAAATGTCTTGTCATTACCTGAGATGTAATACCTGGGTGTGTCTTTATGGTTTCCACCTCTATGGTTTCACAATTACTAACTACGATGTACGATGGAGGAGCAGGTATAGCAATACGATGACGGTCTGCTTCAGTGTCTGTGTGTGTCCTCCATCTTGTTGTGTGTATCAGTGTGAGAGCGGCTGCTCCACCTGTTTGTGAGTGATGCTGTGATGGCTGATGGAGCCTCCAGTGAACACTGTGTGTGTGTGCGTGTGCGTGTGCACATGTGTTACCTTGCTGTGTGAGTCGATGCGGGCGTTGATGAGTCCTTCCAGTATGAGCTGTGTGAGTTCATCCTCCAGGGCTGCCACCGTCGTGTTGAATGCCTGCGCCATCTTGGTCATGTCTGCTGACACGTATGGACTGAAGTACTGCAAACGGACACGCCAGTTTACTACACATACAGAACGGTCAGTTCACACCTGTTGGCGTTAAGATGCAGCTTGTGAGATCTTGAGCATTTGAGTAGCTCTAAAAATATTATATAAAGAAGAGATAAAACTCGGGTATGGTATCTAGGTTGGACATGCACAGAAAACACAGCTTGAAGCTCTTAAATCTCTCTTCCACGGGGATGTGACTGATTGGAGTTGAGTGTCTCTGCTTTGTTTAGTTAGGGGATAACACTGGACATAAAACACCCAACAGAAATGTCTTCTGGAGATGGTGCTTTCGGAGTACCCTCTGAGGCTCCATAAGGGACTGAAATCTCTTCAAAACATGTCATTTAAGCTATATTAAAGGAGGGCAAGATGGGGTCAACAGGACCAGCCGCTGTCCCTTTGAGATGTTCAAATTGAATAAGAGTTCAAGAATGGCCCTTTAACGCACCAATGCATCACCTCCCAGTTCTGTTAAGCCCATCCATCAATGTGTTTGACCTTAGTGCTTTGAAACCCTCAGATGGCATCTTCTCTTAAATATTATCGATTGATCTGTCCTTCAGAGGTATCAAGTCTACAGTTCTGCTGAGGACCCAGATATTGATTAGTTTAACATCAGTTAACTAATCAATACCTGGTAAGGAGCCCTAAAGTGGGGCCTAAAGTGGACAGACACTGCCTTTTCATCAACCCAACTGTATAACAAGATTCGGGCTGAAAGATCCTGTTTAATCCACAACAACTGGATTTCCTGTTAAGACATTTTGATTGTGCTATATCTCTACACTACAAGACACATAACTTGGTCCAATTCTAATATCAATTTCCAAAGGCAACTGAAACGCTATGAAAATCCACCTTGCTTTTACTCCATAAAAAAAGATGTATTGTTCCTACCATAAGATATTAGCCTAATACTAATCTTGCTAACAGGATACCAATGGCGAATGTACTGTATATAGGTTGTTGTGAGAGGCTGTGAGTGTGGAGCCTGTGTGCGAGTTGTAGTGTGCTTTACCTGAATGAGGGCTCTGTTCCTGATCTGAGTGTACAGAGTCCGCACATGAGGAGCCAGGTACATGTCTAACAACAGGTTGTCCTGGTGAGGGAGAAGAGGGTGGATGGATTAAGACTCAAGCAGGGCAGGCTGCATCAGCAGGAATGTGATAGCAATCAGAAATCGTCCAGTTATAAAATGAATCATCATCTCCAGCCTGGTTCTCCCAGGTTTCTCTCAACCAGATGTGAAAATTGTTGTGTGTTGTGATATCTAATACTGACAGAATCTTACCCTGTCAGTTGAATGAACAGATTGCATTTGTTTAAAATGTAGTGCATTTGGTTGTAGCAATATAAAAACCTTACCTTGATTTCATCCAGCATTTTCAGACAAGAGGCGTACTTTGACTCGTAAAACTTAAAGATAATGTCACGGACCTGAGGCTCCAGCTCTAAGAACAATTTGAAGGAGCTGGGGAAGGAGGTTCAAAGAGGACATTTCATTGATAATGGCAGGGAGCGTAACTTATAAATAATACATAAACATCAATACATAAACATCAAGAGTATTGAGGGTGCAATCAACAAATCCGGAAAGAAAACTGAAGAAGAAGATATTTAAATTCCTCGTGTCAACACACACACCTGCTGGAGATGACATTCCTCTGGAGCTCCTGTCTGTCAAAGGTAGCTAGGGCACACATGCCCCCGTACACAGCTACGTTGCTGGGAGACAAGAGCTGGAAGAAAAACACATCAAACGGCATATTATGCAAAATGAAACAAAACTCTGTCAACCCAACATTCTCCTTTTGGGGCTTAAATATTACAAATTTTAAAAAAGTAGTAAGAATCTATTATTAGGGATGAGCATTTTTAACTGTTGTGACAGATCAATTACTGTAATGATTAATCCAGTTGAATTTTGTATTTATACAATGCACTGGTTGCACCAGGTCTCACCAGGTGTAACTACTATTTTGGTCTGTTTCCTTTTCTGTGCTTGAATTTAACATTTTCATGCTGAAGTGTGAGTGAGTTCTATGACCCTTGGGAAATGTTAAAATCTTTCTATAACTTCAGAAGTCAGAGAGAAAATGATCATTATTTCCTATTCCTGGAAAAATCTGTAGTGGGACAAAATGTTTTGTCCCACTACAGACATATACAGTCTATCCCGACTACAGACGTATGTTTTCTTAGAGCAAAAGAACATGTAAGGCAGTGTGGACATCATTGGGCTGCAATGGTAATTATTCTACTACCAAAATTGCAACCTGCATACTAATTTCATAACCACAAAATTGTTTGAGCAGTTATTCCTCGCAACACATCATTGTCTTCATTCATTCATTCATGAATATTAATAGGCCATTTAATAGGCTATTTAGCTGCCAACTTCACCTGCCTCTGAATTAGCTCTGAATTATTCTGCCCTTTAAGAACCCTATTTCTAGCCCATTCCTTCCCAGAATTGCTCAACATTTTTAAGAGCATTTATTATGTAAGAGTTTTGCTGCCTCTTCTGACACTGAGGGACAGACTTGAGTGGATGGAAGTTAGAATGGTTCTGAAATGTCCTTGTCACTGAAAAATTTAATAACCAGCTCGTATTGAATGTCATAGGTCACAGAGTGTGTGTGATCTGAAGATCAATAACACAGAAATCTTAACAAAAAAACATGATAAAAAACCTTGAGCCTCACAAAATGTCTCCATGACATGATTTTTGGCACAGTACGTCACATTGAAACTGTTTACATTCTACATCTTAAATAGTCAAATGATGACAGCTCTAAAGGGACATGATGATGCTTTTATACAAATGATGATAAACAATAATAATATAAAATAATTTGTATAATCTTTCTTTCATCCCACCTGTTGGGGTGACAGACTATCAAATCGATGTTAGAGTGGAGTGAGGTGCAAAATGTTGTAGCTTTGTATGGGAAAGGGATCCTGGAAATACCTATATCTATCTTAACAGAGGAACTTAAATGTGCAATGGCAAGGTTAGAGATGACACTGACAGAATCCAAAGATTCAACAGTCAGGAGTGTAGCACCTACACCTACGGTATCAGCAGGGCGCAAACGGAACCCAAGAGAGGCAGTTCAACAGGCGCAATCAGCACTCAGACAGGGATATTGTAGGCAAGTGCAACAAGGACGGGGGGTTTAGGCCTTGGAATAGGGCAACCTTTATGGAGTAAGACAACGGCATCAGGGAAGAGGAAAATGGTTGTAGAACAAATGCATCAACAGAAGGAGGCAGCAAAGTGCGCCAAGGCAGTCTCTCAGGCAAAGCAGGGCCAGTGGATTCGGAGAGTAAGAAACTACTAACCTGACGCGCCAGATGGTTAGTTACACAGAACCATCTGTGAAGTCTTCACAGGAAACTGTTTGGAAAAGGGCAGGCACTTTAAAAAAATACATGGCAGGTGATTGGATGAACCATCTGTCTATCACAGGCTAATCACCATGGATGTATTAGGTCGTCACACCTAAACCACACACGTAGCTGCCAGTAGTTCCTCATAGGACACTGATTGGTCCGAACCAGCTGTGGTTCGGCCACAATCGCATTAACTTGAAGCCTGACAAGATGGATTGTCACGATTGCAATTCTCGCTGTGAACTCGTGATCTCGCGAATCCAGCTGCCTTGCAGGGTAAGAGAACTATGTGGTATGGAGCCAAACTGTTAGATTAATTATAAGTGAAACCTTCTCCCCAAAATCTTTGCCAATGGGTAGGCGAGGACCCTGCCTATTCATTGTGGTCAGGCATAGCAAGACTTATTTTACATTCTGACAGAATATGTCTTTCTCAGAGACGATACACCTGGTGACATAACGCTTACGTGTCTAGCAGCAGCAATTGATAGCAAACGGTTAGAGATTAATTTGTTGCCTGATAAGAAAGAAGAAAGAATGAGGGAGAAAATATTAGGAGTGCAGCTTTTTCAGACAGGCATATGGTAGGGTAGCTAAGGGCAGGTCAAAACTGGCAGATGGCAGTGGACCTAGAGAAATAGCGAGCTCTAATTTAAGGCCAGACTTAGTTTTGTGGTCAGAGACACAGCAGATTGTGTTTTTTGTGGAGCTCACAGTGGTTTGTCACAGTTTTGTGTATGTCTACGGTAGACTTGAGTTAGCATTAGTTTGGTAGCTATTAGCATGTTAGCATTTCTTTGCACATTGGTTTGTGTCTTGGTAGGACTGTGTTAGCCCAGTTTTGGTAGCATGTGTGGTATATAGGGTTAAGAACATGATTTGTTACAGTTAGACAAGGCTATTTAACGAATGCCTGCTGTAGCACAGTTTGACACAATATTGCCTGGACAGCTGAGCGGGCCTTGGCATTCAAAGAAAGCTGAACAAATAAACTGAATGTAGATACAATGTGTATATTTGGATCCTGAGCCAGCCTGGGCATCTGCTCTCTGCTTTTGCAAGTGTAGTGTGGAATTCTTTTTTTTTTGTAAACTCATTAAGGTAAAGGCAGGAGTTTTTGCAATTAAAGACTAAGGGGACACTTGAGCCAATTGGAGGGTTTTTTCCAGATCCAAGGCCATTTACTCCCAGAGTTCGGCACATTTAGTCAGGTGCGAAAGTGTTTCCAAACTCGGATGCACACCAAAAAAGTCCTGAGTTCACATTTGGTATGAAAGCAATCTGGTCTAATTAAGGAAGAGAAACACTGTTGATTATGTACATTTCAGTGGACTGTCACATGAAGAGATAACATGCATGGTAATGGTAGCATGCGAATGCGCTGCAAATAAAACTGCTTGCGTTCTCAAATACCTTTGCATTCAAATAGTGCACCTTCTGTGACTGCATGTGATACACCCAGGCGGGACTGCCGCTCATTATGTTCATTTAATAATAAACACAAATAAAACCAAGAATGCAAAGTGCACATTATTTTCCATGTTTACATGTATGCCAGTAGTGGATGTGACAATGACTAATGTTGATGATGTGAAGTAATTGGCAAACTAACCGGGTTCAGAAGAATTTCCATAGTGTGAAACCAATCTAGTGATAATGAACAAACAAACTAAGGATTAGACAAATGATCTGAGGTTTGGACTCAAGCAATTGGCCCAAGTGTGAAAATGCCAAATGCCAAAAACTATTATGGTTGGCAGTGCATATGGCAGTATCCCTAGAAACAAAATAGTGGGGCAGCAGGTTTGAGTCTGTTATGACTGGGTAAAGAGGGGGGTGGTTTCAGGACACTGGAATCCACTATTGAGCCTTATTGAGGGGTTGTGGGCCTAATTCAACAAAACAGTGGTGAAAGGAAGGTGCCCATTTGATAACCTTGATAAAAGTTGTGAATGTTAATGTTGATGCTAGCTTAGGTTGACCAGATGTCCCCGTCTTCCTTGACCTGTCCCTGGAAATGTCCCTGTTTATTCCACCAAACAATTCTTAATATTATTTTTTTAAACACCCCAGTTTAGCCAAATCAATTGGATTTTACTGCACTTTTCAATTCACGTTGTTTTAGGGTGTTTTAGGGATAGTCCCTGGATTTGGTGTCTTGTATGCCCGGTATATCCCATCAGAATTAATTAACCACAAAACTAAGGCTTTCTCTGTGTGTCATTAGCTAGAGAAGCATCATTTGCCTGCTAGCTCTGCCTTTAATTTACTAATAATAATAATTTTCTGCCAACCAATCCCTGCTCAAGGCTCAGTTCCTGTGATGTAGCCAGCCCTTATTATTAGGATAGCTCCTTCAAAACCCATGTAGCCAGTAGTAAAAGGCATTAGGCTGTGAACTACTGAAAATATGCTTAGACGTGATAAGATGTTTCCATTCCAGGCCCCTTTAAATGGTGAATATTTCACCCCACACTGAAATAAATAATAGCCAAACTACACACCCGGTTTATACCCTGGGTTTCAAAGCAAAGCCACCAAATTTCAGAGCAAATATTTTCCTTGAAGCTCTACAAATTAGGACCATCTGTAGCATCACCTCTAGGGGGAGCGCCAGCTGGGGTAACAGTGTGGTCATTTCAGTTACAATTCATAGACTGTAGTGTGAATGGACTGTTTTAGATGATGTTGCTGATGAAACATCCCTGAAAGTATTTACCACCATTGTAATGGTGACATTTATGCTGGATATTTTAAAAAGAAATTCTGTCCACACAACCTTCATTTTACAAAATGTCTCCCCACACGAGAACAAAAAAACGACTACAAATGCTCAAACTAGTATGCCGGGCCAGTAGGTGGCAATAAAGTCTACATCAACGATATGTCAAATACCAGAGCAGAACATTCTGAGCATGTGTATTGTCCTTTGGCGGTAGTGACTTCAAAACAAAAACAATAGTAGCTAATTATTTATTTATTTATTTATTTATAATTATTTGACATTTGTTTCTTCACCTTCATTTACTTAACCGGTATATATCCGCCATTGTTGTTGTTGTTGTTGTTTCAGGCACATGCTCATCACATGAAGCAACAATGGGCATTCGTGAATTGAAGTGTGACGTCATTGTATGCCAAACTCTCCGTTTTACACACAGAAACTAGAGTTTTTAAAAATCTGCACTTTAGACGGTGTTTTAAAAAATCTCCCGTTCACGTTTCCGTTTGTGTGTGGATGAGAGGCCAAAACATAGAGGAAAATGTTTGTTTTGCAAAATATCCGTATTAGTGTGGACAAGGTCTGAGGTCCACAGAGAATGTCTCTGTGATACAGGCCTCGTCTGCATTGTCTGGAATTCTAACCTTTCCTTGCCCTCACTAGCTGAAGGCTATGGGGAAAAGACGAGGAGTAAAATAAGTGGAGCAAAGAAGAGAAAATATTGCTTTATTTGGGCAACCAGGTTCTCACCTCAGGGAAGTCACAGTGGTCAAAGGACGCCAACAGAAAGCACTTGGCTGCTTGTTTGTATTTTCTAGAAGCCAGTTCTGCTAGGCCTGGAAGAACAGGGTGTAAAGGACAATGGAAAAAATAATAATTACCATTAATTCACTCATTTAACCCTTCCATTAGTAAGATAAAGAGAAGGTTACCATCAAAATGGTCTCAACGAAACAACTAATTTGCATAACTGCCTATTGCCTGCACCTGTATGGGAGACACTGAAGACGGGTGTGTGAAATCACTATGTCCACTGACAAGGCAAGAAATAGGTCCAGATGCTAACTGCTTCTAAAACAACAACGTCTCATATAGCAACACCCAGGCAAGGGGGAAAAGTGGTATGGAGTCTTGCAGAGTATGGGCATTTTCATAGAAAATAAGTGGAATGGATTTGGATGGTGGGTAGAGTAGGAAAATATGCAGTCACACTGCCTGCATGAACTAACAGAAAAATGAAAGTGCATGAATATATTGGAGGGGTGAATTTGCTTTCTTTGAACATTGGGGCAGCCGTGACCCCCGTTCCCCAAGGAATTCCACCACTGTTTGCACGTGGCTTCACCAGCTGTACGGCACGGAGCTGCATTCATAGTGTGCAAACATACAGCGATAGTTCCAGTGTTGAGTCTATTTTTGAGTTATGAAACAGTCCCATGTTACGGGACAGAACCACAAGGGAGTATCATTGGCTCCTACAAATATACTGTTCTGTGATTGGTTGTTTTAGGGGAGGCATCACAGGGGTGTCATACGTCAAATTAGCATAGCTAACTAGCATAGCTTAGCTTATTTTTTATCTTATTTTCAAGCTTTGTTTCATAATTTATGTGGAATTCAAAAACCCAATTGATATTGGTTTATAAATTAATTACTATTCTGGTCCCAACAGCTTGCAAATTATGCAGCGCTGTGCAAATATATCTGCTGATACTCCTGGACACATCTTCAGTGATGTTCCTGGAATCATTGGGTGTTTCGGGTCTTTCAACATCATACACCCTCTACCAGGTGACCCAGCTTAGGCTGATCAGACCCAAGCTTGTGTCCAGATGGCTAACTAGCTACTCTGCCCCCATGGCTCTCTTCTCTTGAGCCACAGCCACCTTGAGGCTCTCTCTGCCACGTCGGTGGTACTGCGGATGGCTCGTCTCCTCTTCTCTCCCTCAATACCCAACGAGCTCAGGGCTCTGTATAGAGAAACAAACCCCCTGCACCCAACCTCTACTGGCAAGCATCTTGCTCTCCAGCCACCTTGCCGACACTCTCTGACCAGACTGTCATACTTCGTGAGCTTCCTCTCAAAAGCTTCTTCCAGGTGGTCCTCCCATGGTACTGTCAACTCTAGTAGCACGACTTGCCTTGATGACTCTGACACTAGAACCACGTCAGGTCTTAAGGTGGTGGTCACAATGTGCTGTGGGAACTTGAGTTGCTTCTCAAGGTCCACCATCAGCTGCCAGTCCCCTGCAGAAGCCAGTGTTCCTGTTGATGTTCTTTCTGATGGTCTTGGCTGCTCCCCAGCTCTGATGAAGGAAATGGCTTGTTTTGAGGGGCATGTCTTCTTGGCCCAATCGATTCCAGCGCTGATGGACTCTGCGATGGTCTTCAAGACCTGGTCATGCCTCCATCTGTACCGCCCCTCTCCCAGTGCCTTGGTGCAGCAGCTTAGGATGTGCTCAAGGGTTCCACGCTTTGAGCACAGTTGACAGGCCGGTGTCTCTGCCTTGCCCCATATGTGGAGGTTTGACGGGCTGGGAAGCACATCATAGACTGCTTGGATGAGGAATCTGATCCGGTGGGGCTCAGCCTTCCAAAGTTCAGCCCAGGTCACTTTCCGCTCCATGGCAGTGTCCCATCTAGTCCATGCTCCCTGTTGTCTCATCTTCACTGTTCTGCAGGTCCTTTCCTCCTCCACTGTTGTTCTCACCTCCTCCTGGACTAGGCGTCGCTTTTCCTTCCCTTCAGCGATGTCAATGTGGGGGGATGGAAAAGATCCCAGTCCAGCTCTGCCTCACGTCACCACTCCCACCAGCCTTTTGGTACGGAGCAGCGACTCTGCCTGCAGAACAGCTTCCTCTGCTCTCCACTTCCTCCCAGTCCTCACCTGAATTCCAGCTTTGGCCACCTTTGGATCTCTGGCATCACGGTACAGCAACACTTCCCTGGCCCTCATCACC
>OMKK01078075.1:0-12112 GCA_900302305.1 Polymixia japonica
TACCAAAGATGCTGATTTGATGGTGGCAATGTGTTCACAGATCTTGCAGTCGAGAGCCCGGCTCTTGTGAGAAGAAGTAGGCCGCAGCTCTGGCCTGGCGTCCCTGTGCACAGCCTCATCCCTCATGCAAGCATGGTCCTGCAGGGGGGGAGGAAAAATAGGAGAGACAGGGGGTGGGTGCTTCCCGGGCCCTCCGCACTCGCCGTTCCTGCTTTAGCTGCTGTTAATGCTGAATCTCCTTGAATCCAGCACACATCCAGCTTTAAATGCATCCTTCCCCTGCTTGTTCTTCTGCTCCTGTCTGCAGGTCCTTGCTAAAAAAGAACAGGGCATCGCCAGGCAGGCACCGCTGAGAAACCAGCTATTGAATGTAGGTTTTTTTTTTTGGCGTCCCCCCACTTCCCAAGGAGGAGGAACCAAATGGCTCCGGTGGGTAAGGGTGAATTATGCAATGCCTATCATTGAAAATCAGAGGAAAACAGAGGAGAAATGGAATTAAAAAGAGAGGGTATTGCCACTCTTCTTCTCCATTTCAAAAGGCAAGAAACGATTGGGAGGAAAAATCCTTTCCCTGCGCTCCCATGATCGCATGTGACACCAGATTTGAAAATATTTGAATCAAGAAAGGCACATCCAAACATATTTTTCCCGCAGCTATGTCGCTTGATGATTCGTTTATATTCCAATCGGATTTTTGTCCTAGATTTACAGCTCACTTGTTCATGGTGGTTGTTTCTAGTGCCTTCTATTCATCTCTTTCCTCTCTTCCTTTCACACTCCCCCTTCCTTTAAAGAGACACTACGACACTTCTGTAAAAGAAGCACAATTCAACAAGCTCAAAAGTTATTTGTAAGAGACTCTGTGGTATAAGATTTAAAAAAGATCTTGAGTATCAAAAAGACAATTGCCTAAGATGACTGATTCATAAGACATATTCTGTACATTTGTATCAATAAATGCATTTGACTCAAAACAAATTTGCTTACTGTAATTGTTGTTCTGTAGTTGTTTATATGCCCATGTAAGATAAAATAACTAATGTATTGACACTCATATTATAATAACAAAAATATTGTTGTATTGTTTGATGGCTGTAATACCTACAAACTAAATTTAGCACTTTATTAAGGGGACATATTTGTAATATGCTCATGACATGTTAATAAGACATTCATGAATATTAAACCAATATGTATCACTATATGTGTACATATATACTATATGCACACTTAGGTAATATGTTTACATAGAGGGATTTAAAAATTGTATTATGTGTCTGACTTATAGGACTTACAGGTATAAAAATCAGAAAAAAATTATTTACTTATTACAGTAAATGTATTTTGTGCATGGTGACGCAGTATCATCAACTTTACTCACTTTCATCTGTTTATCAACTGACCATCAGATAAGAATTTCCTCAGTCCCGCTCAGTCCACACACCAAATTGCTTATTCGTTTCATTGTTTTAGTAGTTAGTCAGCATACAGTCAAATGAAAACAATGAAGCTCACTCTCAAATTTTGGATTTATCACAAAATGTAAGATGAGTGATAACTCTGAAAAGAAACCTGAGTCCGAGGCATCAATGTTAGCTTGACAACAGTTAACGTTCCACCTGCTGGGACAGTTGCCAGCACTGCCAGTTGTTTTATTGGTGTGTGTTCCTCACATTTGACCTATCTGTGTCTTAATTGTGCTGAGAAATGATTGTGCTCTATTCTGTGTGGCTGTATTGTGTCATACTGAGATGATTGTTTTGATTTTGGTTGGGTATTGATATATATTGGTCATTACAATTGATTGTCAGATTTACTGATATAAAGTAAGTATACGCTTGTATGGATGTTTCTTTGTAAATGAGATTTGTCTTCCCCAAATCATCCCCAAGACGAGCCTTAGTGCTCTTACAATATTGCTATGACCATTTAAAGGTCATATATGTAACTTTTGTACTTAACCAATTGATTAAATAAACATAAGACATCCACAGAGATCATATAACTATGTTGATTAAAAGTATTGCTTTTCACGGAATTTTTTTTTTATTTATTAATATTTTTTTATTTTATTTGATGACCCGACACAACCTCTTATGTTTTTTGTCTGACTGACACAACAACGGTCCCTCACCTTCCCACAGTTATCTCTCAGTTTGACTGTTGCGGCAACAAAACAAAAAGCAGTGTTGCCAGTTCAGTCAGTGTGTCTTCAGTGAACGAAAATGGCTGAGCTTGTCAATGTCGAGTTCACTCAATGCAGCTCCAAATGGTGGTTGTTAGGTAGAGAAACTGGCAACCACTGAATGGGACATGAGCTTGAGTCAAAACCAACATTTTTAATGTCTTCAGCTGAGCAAGTGAATACAAGCACCCTCTAGTGGGTAGAAAATATTGCATATTTCACCTTTAATGGTAATGTATAAGCAAATTCCTAAGAAGAAACTGAGCAAGAGCTAAGGATAGAGATAGAAGGGATTTTTGAGAGCAATTGGAGATTAGAGAACAGGGGATATGCAATTGGGAGAGGGTAAGGAACTTATTGAAAAGATAAGTGTTCAGTCTACTAGTTGATTTTGACGTTTTAACGAAAAAAGAAAAGCCCCGATAGCTTTATTAATGAAGAAAACAATGTTTCGACAACTAGGTTGTCTTTGCCAGGGTTAATCTTTTGATGACTTTGATGTTTTCACTGCAGGGAAGGGAAGGGAAGGTCATTCCATGATTGGGGAGCCAGGAGGGAAATACTTGAGACCACGTGGAATGACAAGGCCAGCGCAGGTAAGGGCACTAAATGACCAGTAGTGGCAGAACATAGAGCATAAGCTGGTTGCATGATTGGACCATGGGCTTGAAGTATGGTTTTGAATTTGATGCAAGCAGCCACAATCAGCATCTGGAGAGGAGTGACATGGGAGAATTTGTGGAGGTTGAAGATGGGATGAGCTGCAGTGTTGGGTGAATTGTCGGGACTAAAAGGAGTCTTACAGGACATTAAAGTAAAGTTTGAACAATGACCTGCACATAGTCACTAGTAAGGAAGGGCCTGTTTTGACTTATGTGGAGTGTGAAACTGCACAATTAGGTTGTGGTTGCAATATGAGCCTTGCAGGACAGTTGGTTGTCTAGAGTAAACAAGAAAGGACTTGGGTAGAGACTTAAGACAGTGTAAGTGAGGACATGAAAGAGGTTAGAAGAGGAGGCAGGGAGTGATGCAGTTGAAGGGCTGGAGGGTAACTGGGAGTAAGGGGCCCCAGAAATGATCAAACTCTTTGGCCAAAAGGGAGGGAGGAGTCAGTGGAGGGGGTTTGAGAATATAGGGAAATACAGAAATGTTTCTGGGCAATAGAAGCAGAAAATATTCTGTTTTAGAGTGTTAGGAGACACAGAAGCAGAGAAGAAGGTACCGGAGAGATTGAAAGTGTCAGAGATTATTTGACAAGCCAGTCTAGTGCCATGTTCTCTCAGTTTCCCAAAGCCTTATACATTCAGTTCACAAGGCTTAGGATAGCCAAGGGGCAGCTGGGGACAGACAGGCAGGTTTAGGAAAGCATATAGTGAGGCTCAAAAGAGGAACAGAGATCAAATAGAAATATAAAGGTGGCAGAGTCAATAGCTTTTGCTGAGGTTTTTTACAAAAAACATTTTTCCATGAAAATGCTAGTTTTTTGAAATGATATAAAATGCACTCAAAACTATTTGTATATACAGTGTCAACCGTGATCTATCTTTCAGCAATGAATTTACAAATAAATGTTTTTGTTTTTTTAAATGTCTAGCAATGAAAACAAAGATTTATGTTTTGCAGCACAAGTTCACATAGTGTGTAATTCGGTTTGGGTAAATATTAACCAAATTAAGTAACTAATCAGAAAAGAAATGCCAAAACTTTTATTAGAAGGACAAATCAGTCATGGGAAGCAGGAACATGTGTTTATAATGTGTATATCATGGAGTTTGATGTTAAACGGGGCTTCTATAGAGTAGGGATATTGCCTACACTGATTATCGTGTATCTAAATATTGAAGCAATCAATGTAAAAACTATCTGGGGTGCATACAAAAGCCAAGGTAGGTGTGACTATGAATACTGATGTTATTTATTCTGAAGTTTGTTTGATGTTTATTCAAAGACTTTGTTTCCAAAATGCACTGTGAAAGCCAGATGCGTGTTTCCACTCTACTTGGCTGACTATAATTTTACATGGGGTATCATGGATAGGGCACACTTCAGCTCAATGAGAAAACATAGGCCTTAAATGGAAGGCACATTTACTAGGCTGTTCTATGAGATTTGGAAAGACCTCGGAAAGTTTAAGATGCGATAGTGGCCTTCTTCTTTAAACTTATATCTAAGAATTGTAATAACTTTAGGATTCTTCTGTAACAGACTGTCATCAGCCCCTTCCCCAGTCATGTTATTGAAGCCTTCGCAGATAAATTTGAAGATTTCTAAAAATGTTCATTAATAAAGTTGAGCACATAAGACTTCAGACTACTGCCCCTGAATGGGACATATCTGTTTACAAGGAAATTTCTCATTTTTTAATGTTTTTCTTTTTCATCTGTAGGAGAAACATCAGAATCAGAATCAGAAGCAAGAGGTTTACTTACAGTTGGTCCTTGTCAACAACTCTCTGGTAACCTGCACTTTTTCTTCCTTTTTCAACATGCTGTGTTCCTTGAAGATCTGCCTTGAAGATCTTAATGCAGCCTTTGACACTGTAGACCATGCAATTTCAATTGCTTGTGTCACAAGTCAGTCACAAGTCATAGGGTCTAACTCATAAGCAAGTTCCAAGTCCCAATAAAGCATGGCAAGTCAGGTCAAGCCAAGTCATGCATTGTCAGGTACCAAGAAAGGCCAAGTTAAGTCAAGTTCAGTTCTAACATATTGATGTGTGAAAATATCAAAAATGTTTTATTTAGAAGTGGCATTTTTACCTTTCTTGCCCTCTTTCTCCTGCTCCTTCTTTGACCGGTGTCAAGCCAGCAGGGATGAAAATAAGACCCAGGCTCAAACAATTTTCAAAGTATAAGCCCCCCACATCAAACATTGCAAGGGTCTGAGAGTAATACAAGGCTTTAAAGTAAAAATAAATGAATCAATTAATTAATTAATTAATTAAAGAAGTACTTATTACATACTTTAGGATTTTATATAGTATGTATTTTCCATTATGGTATGATGCTAGTCTGTCCTGGCGTGTGATTGGCCGCATGGTGTGCCCATCAAAATAAAGTCCCTCCTGAGCAGTAGCGGCTGGAGATTCGGCTCTCCCCGACGGGAGTCGGCTCTTCTCGTTCGCTACAAAGAATTGGCTCTTAGAGCCGGCTCGTTCGCGAACGACACATCACTAGTCGGTACCATGGTCAGAGACAGGACAGGATAGCGTTCTGCGTGTTTTAAGTTGGGGTCCATGTTGGAGGAGACCCATGTGAGCACCAAAGGGATAACATGTAAACTCCACACAGAAAGGCCCCTAATCGGGAGATAAACCACTTGAGCACGGTGGGAATTGATCACAGTCCCTCTGGCTGTGAGGCAGCAGTGCAAGCACTGCGCCACCGTGCCAATTGCACGGTGCACTTGCAATTGTCACTAAAAATGTCTTTTAAAAGCTTACTATGTCCAGTATTCATTATTCAATTTGCAAAACATTTATTCATATGAACACTCGCTATCTCACCATACTAGTGACTAACTAGTGGACTCGCCTCGCTCTACACCTCCCGTCCCGTAGCTGTTCGTTCTGCTATCGCGAGACTGAATTGCACATGCGTTTCTCTGCAGAGAGAGAGAGAGAGAGAGAGAGACGTTCTCGGGTATTACGTTAGAAGACGCTGACACGGTGGATACGTTACAAGCGCGGACCAGGTGAAGCAGCTCCTTTTCTCCGTGTTCTCTGACTCTGGTAGTAGCTTCCAATTCTATGAAAGAAAGCGGCGACTAAGCTACCCTACTTTCAATGACTGCAGCTTTCCTCTACACTTCCAATCTCTCTCTCAGTTTGTTAAATGCCGTACTAGCAACCACCATTATTCAGTGGCTGCCAGTCACCACCAGGACCTTGGAAAAATGGACAGAGGAGGCAATGTGGGATATCTCCTATGATGTGGAAAAATATTGATGGGCTAACAGACTGTAATTTTTGTGGTGTCTCTGTAACAAAGACTGCAATGCTACCCTAAGAACAAGCCCTGAAAGCTGGAAACCAGCTTCTCAGGTGATGTGATTATGGGCTGTATCAGTGAGGGGAAGGTGATGGATTGTAGGGGTTTGGTTGAGAATGTTGTGTGCTTCCAGGACAATCATGCCAAGGGGCATCTATCTCTCTTTCTCCATCTAGAGAATTGACGTCAACATGGTGCAGTCCTTCACGTAAGTGAGGGTCCATGTGGACAACAAGCTGAAATAGTCCACCAACCAATGAGGACACTTACCTCATTTAATGTGTGCAACAGACTTCAGTTCATGTTCAACCAGCCTATCTTGACCAGTAACATATGTTATGCTGCTGTTTGCCAGGGTGGCAAAATGAACTCAGTGGCTGCCTACAGGCTGAACAAGCCGGTCAGGAATGCTAGCTGGAGTTAGTATTAAAAACAAAAACTATTATGGGCAACCCCTCCTATGTGCTGAGCTGTCCAGGAGCACTTTGAGTGACTGCCATGTAGTACCAAGGTGTTCCTTTGTCCCCACTGCCAACAACTAATATAATGCCTCTATATAGGACACCTCATGTCTGAACCAACAAGGAGGATGATATGTTTCCTGTGCCTTTGGATTACACAAAATGCACGCATCTTGTACACTTGACGTTCTGACTAATAAGTCAACATCCTTTCTTATGTGTTCATGTGCAATATACCAATATATCACTATGTGCAATATGCCAGTATGTGTAATATCAATATAATCAGTGTGTCAACTAGCGCACAATGCAAATGGAACACAGACAATCAGGGCAGGAATTATGTGTCAATATGTGATGATATATGTGTATATAAATATGAGCTAACCGGATATTTATTTTCTACAATACTGGTTTTGAATTAGTTGTGAATAGCAAAACTTTGCTAACCTCTTATCACCTCTTATCATATCAGTTTTTGTGCAGAAGACACTGCTCTCTAACCACCAAAAGTATTCCATAACATTTATTTTTTAGGCTATATGGGTCGTAAAAGAGCTCTATTGATGACAAAGCAGCAAGACTAAGTCCTGAAGAGACCATGTGCCTGTTAAAAAGCTTTTGTTCAGATGTTACAAATGTGTTATAAATTGGAGTTCAGGTAATGTATTACCCACAAATTATTTCTAATAGCTAGCAATCATCATAAATATAAAGTGTATATGAATATTTCTGATACCTCTACATGTGTAATAAATCATTGATTGATTGAGGATTACTGCAATATATTTGTTTTTTGTATGTTTTGGGGGAACTGTTTGCATGTGTATGTGCCTGTTTAAGAAGAGAAAGAGAGAAGGATATACACTGTGTTTTGTGTTAATGAAGGTAAAACTTCAAGCATGATTAAGACTAAGGAGAAACCATTGTTTTTTCTATGATCTTGGATGAGTTAGTCTAGATTTGTGCACATGAACAAGTATTTTACCCAAGCTAGAAAAGACAGCCAATACTACAGTCATCAAGCAACAGTTTTGGCGGTAGTCCATTAACAATGAATGGGAATAGATTCTGTGGGCACTGCAGCAGTATCCAGGGCGATTTTCCAGTCACACACATTTGAACCTAGAGCATTGACTATGTATTAAAGCATAGTAGCATTTTTGGATAATATCTCAAACTCAAACAAATCACAAAATTGACTTCATTGTCTATTGTTCAACTATCATTTATTGTTTATGGTACAGCTCCTGCAAGAATGTTTGATAAAATGACATAATTAATCGCTCTGGGATAGAGACATTTTTGCACTTTTGCTTATTACAATTGCTCAAAAGGCTATAGGGGCTGTAAGCCCTTGCTTGGTTTCTGTAAATTACTTTCTCTACTTGTGTTACTGACTACTTTAAGATGTTATGGTGTTCAGGCTCTCTTGAAAATAAATCCCAATTTCTAAGTTGCTTTTCATCCCCAATTTTTTGGGAGAAAGTAGTGTCAAAGTAACTCCAAGAGCTGGGTGGAAATAAATAAAGTTTTTTTTAAAGGGATACACATTTTGGTAGTCTTACCCTGAGTCAGAAAAGTAGATTGATACCATTTTCATCTCTGTACACCCAGTAAAAGGTTGGGTATGGAGCAAATGCTAATGCATTAGCATCATGACTGAAGTTGGGTGGGGACAGCTAGCCTAGCTCCTCAAAGTGAGGAAATACACCTTCCAGCAACTGCTGACTCATTACATTTTGCATTTCTGGAATTTACTACATTTAAGAAATTAAATGATAAAAACGAGATATCCTTTTTACAAGCACTTACTCTTGGAACTATTTTGTCCTAACAAACAATGATTAGCAGCCTCTTAAGCCATAGTTCTTTTGAAAAAATAGTTCCAAGAGTAAGTGCTTGTAAAATGCGGAGATCTAATCGTTTGTAATTTAATTCAGCTAAATTCTGACACAACTGAGATCGTTGTTACTGGCCCTGAACACATGTCAAGATTAATTCAGCTGTCTCCTGTGCCTCTAAGAATATTGATTAAAATTGTGTAGTATTAAGACACACCACACGGTGGTAGCAGCTTATCAGTCATAAACATACTGTAGCACCATTCCCCAACTTCTTGAATTGCTTTGAAATAGTAAATTGTGACACTTTCCTATTGACATAGGCACAATGCATTGGAATCCCTGGCCTTTTGCAGGTCTAAAAATAAAAAGGACCCATCTTGTAGTTGTCCACCCCCTGTAACTGTCCCATCCACCAGCCATAGAGTAGCTACAGCTAATAGCAAATGAATGTGGATAATAAGGAACACCCAACATATTTTAAATATTGGTAACATAATCCTCATTAAGGACATTGCGGAGAGGAGGACATTGGATAAAGTTTTCTAATGTTACATTATTAAACAAAATGCTGTTTATTTATCTTGATGTGTTGAATTTGCTTGTATGATACCCATTTATTTACATTAGATGTTTCAGTAGCCATTACCAGACTGCAACACGCATTCAGTCTCACCTAGTTAGGCAAAAGAAAATTAATGAGAGGTACAGCGTCAGCGGGGAGAAGAATCTGTAGGATATAGTTTACTATGAGTAATATTCACTCACTGCTAACGATGAACAATTGAGAGCCATTAGGAATAAAAATATACTCTTTTTTGATAAACTTTCATCCTCCTTAAGTGCAAAACAAAATTTAAGTATTTTGAAAGAAAGAAAAATACAATTCATTACATTTGACCTTACAACACCTTTTCATTTACCATTGGTAATAGCTATACTTTGCAAATGTTTGTGCCATTATTACCAGAGAACCAGATCATGCATTCTAGTTTCACACCAAAGAGTGATCTGAATATTATAAACAATAACAAACAATAAAGAAAACAAAAAAACAACAACACCAAAACATTTTAGGTAAGCCAGTGAAGTAAGGTTGAGTGGTTATTTGATGGTACTGAAATGTTTTAATATATGCTATGGTTCCCCTTATTATAACTTTATAAATATGAATAGCCTGTCCACTCAATGTCAGTGACAGGTACACTGAAGCCCAGAGATTTTCTAACATGCTTTAATTCTCCACAAAATACAATGTCTTCTGACAGCAGAGTGTAGAAAAGACTGTTACAAACAGCAGCGGTCAATCAATTTAGGGCTTGTTCATTCATGTCCTTGCACAGGGGAATATCTGGGCATTGCTGCATCTAATGCATAGTCAATCTGGTCTCACAAACAATGGATTTGGGGTTTTACAGCAGCCTCTGTCCTTGAACGTTTTTTTCCTAGAATATTGTCTCAGTCATTGTATATAACTAGTGCAGTGACCGTTCAAAATGTGCCTGTTCGGAACGGGCTGATTGCTTGGCCTCCGTCATTGCTGCTTGCAGCTTTCATCCGCTCACCCAAACAACTTCACACTCGACACTGCGCTTCCTCGGGTCCTGAGCAATACACCTGCCCTGACATAGTTGCGTTCCCTAGCAATGCTAGAGGATACGCATCATTTGTGTGAAAAAGCTCACATGAACATTTTATGGCCTCAATGAAGTCCAAAGCCCCATTCAATGTCTATGGATAGATGAACGGTTGTCGACAAAATAGAAAATGTTTTATTCATCAACGCAATAAATATATCGGATGAACAGTTGTCGAGAAAATCTAAGGACACACATACAGACAGACAGATAGTAAAGTAATAGTGCAGTGCCCGTTCAAAACGTGGCTGTTGGGAACAGGCTTTATGGATGGGAACGTGCACTCAACACTGCACTTCCTTGGATCCTCGGCAATACACCCGCCAAGTGTGACGTCGATTGGATGAACGTGCCTGTTCAGAACAGGCCAATTGCTTTAGGGACGGGAGCACGCACTTGACACTGCACTTCCTTGGATCCTCAGCAATGGTTGTCGAGAAAAGTGCAGACGGACAGACAGAGAGAGACTCCTTCCTTTATAGTTAGATGTCCCTGTATGTGAACGGATTACTGACCGCACTGTACTTGAAGGCTGGCAATTTACAGGGACACATTTAAATAAACACAGGGTGGGGGGTGTGCTTGTTATGTATACAGAGAGGAGGAGAGGTGGTTAAGAATGGGCGAGCAGAGAGGGCAGCCGGAGCCTGTTTTGCATGCACAGAGGCTTCCGTGGGACAAGGAGTTGACAGGGCGCCGCAGTGCTGCCGCTAGCTCTCAGACAACAGCTGCTCAGAGAGAGCGGACGTCCCGGGGTGCTGAGACACGTCTCGCTCTTTCTCCATTTCTCTTTTCACCTGTCTTCCTCTTTCTTTCATCACGCAGACATGCGGTAGACACAAATGTGACACGCAGCGCTCCTCCTAAGTACACACATACTCACTCTCTTTCTCTGCGTACACAAAATGTGCGCGCACACACAGGCACACACACGCACACACACAAGGACACAAAGATAAACAGATACAAAAACACACACACACAATGGATACACACACACACACATTGTGATATCTCCACTCATACATGAGTAGATGGACTATGAGACCCATGAAAAATTGGCTGATTGTGTTCAAACAAAACACCCAGAATGAAGGGTTTAACTACATATGTTTTTTATAATTCAGCTCAAATCCTTTGTATGTTCCGCTGGCTTTGAAAGATATTTTTGGAGAATAATTATTGGCAGTATAATAGAAATGTTGTGGGTGTGTTGTGCGTGCCAAGGTAGGCACAGTTCTCTTTCATAATATGTCCCTTTGTGTCTGTCTCTGCTGAGTCATTTTGTTTTACATGCTGGGAACTGCTTATACCTGTATTATTTATCTTCCATCTGTAATAATCATCTCTTCAATTCTTTTTGGATCTTTCGGCAAAGTTTTCCTTTTCTCTCCACAGACAAATTATATTCAAAACTAAAGACCTATAGAAATAGGCACAGGCACATTAACAATGTTCGTTATCTCAGAAGAGAGTCGGGCTGCATCTCGTTGTAGTACCTTAGAAACAGCTAATTGTTATGTAATCAAAGAGTGTCAGTTATATCTAATACATGAGACAGATTTTTTCTTTTTTTCAGAATCATCTAATATTTAAAATGTATATTATACATTCACATAAATTAAATATTCCTTCTGAAATAACTGACCTTTAATAATCACTTTTCCTTTGGGAAAACGTTTGCATTTCCGACTTACATCAAACCCTTAAGAAAGAGCGAAAGAAAAAAAAGATGTTGAGGAGTGGGGAGCAGAAAATAGGACAGTAGCTGAAAATGCCTCCAACCTCTGTGAGAGAAAAATTAATGTATTAATCAGAATCTAGGCCTTTACTAACCCAAGTGCTTTTTCTACCTGCAATATAGACTCTTGGCCCTGAACTGAGCTTGACCGATATAGGGTCCTTATCTTTACACTTACTTTATCACTTCCATTCACCTATATTTTAGAGATTATACTTGATGCACAGAACTAGGGCATGGTGTTTTGCAGAAACA
>OMKK01078088.1:0-10524 GCA_900302305.1 Polymixia japonica
GGGGGTGCGTTTGTCCTCAGGTGCACTTAAATTCTACCGCAGATAATTCGTTCCTTCGCTAACTTCAAATGATCCTCAACCGCTTGTGTTACGCAACTACCACCGGTGTTCCTACGAGCAGAACACTGGGCTAAAACCGCGTAAACCGCGTTTCCGCGTAGCGCGAGGGGGAATGAGGGGGTTCGATTCCCGCCGACGCGCGCGCGGTACGGCGGCCCGCAGGGGACACGGCGCGCGCCCCACTGCCACGCGTGTATACTCCGGTTTCGTCTAGTGGGTTTTTGGGGGATGATGTGGTGTGAGCTACGGTCTGTGAGTTTTTTTTTTTTTGTCAGGTAGCTCCGTTAGAAGCGGCTCCCGTTTGGCCAAAGTTGGGAATCTAACGTTACAAAATGTTCATGAGGTAGCCAGGACTGCTGCGAGAAACATTCACTGTACGGCCTGTGTGTGTTATACTATGCGTGTGAGTCTGTGTGTTATACTATGCGTGTGAGTCTGTGTGTGTTATACTATGCGTGTGAGTCTGTGTTATACTATGCGTGTGAGTCTGTGTGTGTTATACTATGCGTGTGAGTCTGTGTGTGTTATACTATGCGTGTGAGTCTGTGTGTGTTATACTATGCGTGTGAGTCTGTGTGTGTTATACTATGCGTGTGAGTCTGTGTGTGTTATACTATGCGTGTGAGTCTGTGTGTGTTATACTATGCGTGTGAGTCTGTGTGTGTTATTTCCCGTTGTTCATGCATACGTGTCTGTGTGTGTGTGTGTGCCTTTGTGTGAGCAATACGGCTCCAGACCCACACAGAACAGAACAGCGAATGCTTTTCGAGTGGAATTCTGCACAGTAAGAAAAGTTTGACGTGCATGCTGACTCTGATTACAAAGGGGGAGAAGTCCTTTAGGAGAATTCTGCTGTTTCAGCTTGTTACAGTTAAGTTTAAGTGGAGCAAAGAGAGGAGCGAATGTGTTTTCTCTCTCTCTCTCTGTGTGTGTGTGAATGTGTGTGTGTGTTTAAGGTGCAGATGTGTCTGGCGCCAATCCAACCCAATCAACATAGCTGGCTGGAGGGGGGAGAGTGTGAATGTATGTGTGTGTATGTGTGTGTGTGTGTTTGTGAGCCCTGTTAAACATCATGACAGGAGTTTTTAGCTCCCCATAATTCTAATGACAACTTGTTTCAGACTTAGAACCTCTGAGGAATGGCAAGTCGTAATGTTACTTAGCAAATACATAGAATAGAATAGAGTAGAATAGAATGTAATAGAATGCAATATTATAGAGTGTAATGCAATGTAATAGAAAATAATGTAATACAATGCAATGTAATAGAACAGAACAGAATAGAATAGAATAGAATAGAAGTTATTCCAATCACTGTCAAAATGTATCTTTTTGCTGTCCTGGGGCCTCATTTATAAAACTGTGTTTAGATTCCATACTAAAAGTTTACGTGTGCAAAATGGTCCTGCGTGCTGACCACGCTTCCCTGTGAGAAAATGGCCAAGTCAGAGCACAAGACACCGGTGTGCATAGCTATTGTGCACCATCACGCATTTTATAGCCCTATGATAATCAATCAATCAATCGATCAATCAATCAATCAGTCAGTCAGTCTTACTTTAACAACTTGAATTCATGGCAATTAATTGGGACACGCAACTTATGAGCCAGTTGATTGCAAATAGGGAGATGCTTTTGGGGCAAACTAGGCGGTGTTTAGATTAAAACAACAAATAAATGATTAAGACCTGGATATTCCTCTGGGATTTTATCCTACTAGGAGTCTATGTAGTTTGATATGGAGCAGAAAGAATTTATTTGAAGTGGCAATCAAAAAACTCACACCTAATTTCACTGCTATGGCCTACTGACGGAGTCGCTATTTCCGTGTCCAAAATGTGCGTACATATGGGTCAGATTTTCCATAAAGGTACGCAACTCTCCCGTGAAGATTTAAAAAAAACAACTTTCGTGTGGAAAGTGGCGTACGCATCTTTAAAGTCTCTTCTTGTACATATGCAAGCTTTATAAATGAGGCCCCAGTCATCTATCACATGATTGAACTCCATGTAGTAAAGTAAATCCCTGGTTTCATGTTTTATGATCAAGCTGAGTGTTCTGTAATAACTAGTCTTCAGAGGATTGGATAGCTGCATGCAGCCAAGACAGCGCAGGAGACCACACTGATGTCTGCATAGCATCAGCTGACAGATCAGGCTAGCTGGCTGTTACACACACACACACACACGCACACACGAGCGCCCACACACACATACACATGAGTTGCATGGTTTCATACACGCATATGCATTGAAAAGTGACTTTGTTCCCAGGGGCGACAGTATATTCTTGCAGGGACCTTTGGACCCAGGGACCTTTGGACCCAGAAAGATTAGTAGAAAGAGAGATTGATCACAGTAGAGGAAGGCAAACTAGCTAGCGCTCGCACATGTGCACACACACACACACACACACAGACACTGATTATCTTCCGAATGCTGTCAGTTCTGTGGGCTGTCTCTCTGTGTATCTCTGTGTCTGAGTATTTTGGAGTTCTCCACCTCTGCCCTGTTTGACAAATGAAAGTGTCACTTTTCCTTTTCTAGTTTGTTTCGGTGTCTCTCTGGCCCCTCCCCCTCTGGAGAAGGCAACTGGTTTCAATTAGGCTGTCAGGGATGTGTGAGGGCTCTCTCTCTCTCTCTCTCTCTCTCTCTCTCTCTGTCTTCTGTCTTTCTTTCTCTCTTTCTCATTTTCACTTCTCTCTCTCTCTCTCTCTCTCTCTCTCTCTCTCCTAATGTTCATCTTTCTGATTTTCCATCTTTAAATCTTTCCATCTCTCGTTGTCTCTCGTTTAGTTATGACTTATTGGTGGGGTAGTTGAGCGGTGATTCAACACAGATTTTTGGGCTCGCTCTCTCTCACACACACACACTCACGCAACACACAACACACACAAACACAGGAAAGTCGGCCTGAGGGAAGTAAAGTCAGGTCAGTTCACTGGAAGAGATGGGTGGCAGAGGAAATTAAAAAACGCCCACTGACTCCCCTCTCTCTCTCTCTCTCTCTCTCTCTCTCTCTCCCTCTCTCTCTCTCTTGCTTTTTTTTTTTACAAACCATCCCTCTGTGCATGCAAAACATGAAAGATAAGTTTTTAAGAGATTCATTATCTAAGGGATAATCTCTTTCAATCTCTCTGTTGTTCCTGCTGTCTCTCTCTCTCTCTGTCTCTCTCTCTCTCTCTCTCTGTACAGAGTGGTCCTTGTGTTCTGAACCATTTCCTCTGAAGGCTTGTATTCTTTCCATCCCTAGTGCCCTGTCCAGTGTTATTGGAGCATTGAGAGCCTCTGCGGGCAGCCAGTGGAGGTAGCCAGTGCGAGGCCTGGGGGCTTTGTAAAAGAAAACCATGTTGCTGGCGCAGGATTTTGAGAAAGTATATCTCCTTGCTTATACCTTAATCCACATACGCTGGTTGAGCACAGACAGCGTGAACCCGTTTTGACCCCTCTCTCGTCCCCGTGCATCATGGGACTCCGATAGAAACGCACATTGTCTTTCTCTATGTAATTTGTGGGTGCATGACTTTCTACTTATGCTCTCTATGTTAGCATAATAGCTGTTTTTGTAAGCTAGGAGTGTCTAGGCTAGCACAGGCTACAGCGTCTGAAAACAGGGCTGCCTCTTTTTGACCCATTGCCCTTCGTCGCTACGTTTCTCTCTCACCCCTGTCCATCACCTGTCTGTTTCTTTGTTTGCTTCTCTCTCTCTCACTCTCTCGCTCTCTCTCTCTCTCTCACTCTCTGTTTCTTTCTCTCTACCCCCCCTTCCTCTCTCTTTCTCTCTCATGCTCTCTTTCCCTAGTTGTTGGTGGTATGTAATGGTGTTGGAGGCCAACCTGTCTGTGTTTCCTCCGGTCTGCTCGGACCAGGCCACACAGCCTTCTGTATGAGCCGTGAGCCCACGAACAGACCGCACACACACACACGCACAAACACACATGCACGCACACGCGCACACTCATGTACAGTATGTCTTTGATTGTACACTGTGTGTCTCTCTGTCAGCTCATTAGCCCATTTGCACTTTGACCTCTGTGTCTGCTGCAGAGCAGTATAACTTCCTGGCTAATGTCACCACTGCACTCCTGCCAAACTGGACAGTTTCACTACAGTTTCCACTGCATTATGCAACAGACACACTGCTAGAAACGTATGTAAGTATATATACTTACCAAATCAATTATACTTAGGCCTACGTTTTTTAATTTCGCTGGCAATAATAGCAACAGAATAGAATACATTCACTTCCTATATTACAAACATTACAATCAACCAATTGTAAGCGCAAGGGTCAGAGCGGTAGTGTCCTCACAATGTTCCTGAGACCACAGAATGATCATTTAGAAGAGAAGCGACATGAAAGAACGTTAAAGCACGTATGAGATCATGCACGACACGCTATGATGGACATGATTCAGTGGGAAGAGATCGATGGGAGGTCGTTCTTGAGATGTTGGTTTGGTTCTGATAATCTTTACTGTACTGTAGGTGCACCACATGGCATCGTAAGTGTAGTCTAACAACATGTGTACTACTCTGACAATCTTATCACAATGGAAAATGACTTGTAATGACATGCATACGACGTTTGTCCAGATGCACAAGAAGCAAGTCAATAATTCAGTTGCTGCAGATTGTGTATTATGTTATACGAGCAAGGTAATCCTTAGTTCTGAATGTATGAGTGATTTCACATCTGGTATACTTCCCGCGAAAGGGATCAAAACCGTCATTTTGCCATCTGGTTGGAGCGTACCATCATGTCCCTGGAACACGGGATGGCAACAGGAAATTTAACCCTCATTCTTTGGAAGACAAACCTCACAAACCACTGGGACCTCACAAACCACGGGGACCTCACAAACCACTGGAACCGTCTGATGCCTTCCTCATCTCAAGCTACTTACACAACATGACCTAGAGCCAAGTTCCACACACACAAAAAATGATCTAAGCAATGATTCAGTCGTTTTTAGTTCACACCTCTGTACATTTCATGTGCATAATGTGTGTATTGCTGTAAATGTCCTTAGACAGTCTTTGTAAATTGTTTTGATTTGCAAAGTCATTAGAGTGATTTGCAATGCTATTACACTATTACAAATATTATGACTTTCCGTTTCTGCCTGAGCGGGTTTGGCACAGTCAGAGCTGAAATTCATCTCTGATATTTCCATTTGCGCGACCATTAGTAAAATTACGGTAATTTTCTGCTGACTGTACACTAGTAACTTGATCTCTACCGCAAAGTCGTGATGTGATGTTAGACTGCTAGGTTTTCATATTCTCAATGTTACACGTAAGTACATTTTTTTTGCTAAGCATTCACTGGTAATATACTGTGTGACGTAACCCTTAGGGTATCGTTGGACTGTGTAATTTACTAATGTGGTCTGTTTCTTAAAGCCCCCTATTGACTCAGAAATGTAAGTATTGAGTATTGAGCCAGGAATCTGACAATAAATTGGGGCACATTAATGTATCTGGAGCGGTTTCACTAGGGCCGTGAACCAGATGATAAAAACATCAGCCAAACATGACATTATAGCAACTGCTGAATAACAAAGTATGATATGTCTACAGTAAGTATTGGGTTCACGTTTTTGACCTTGGACCTTCATTTAATTTTTTTTTTTGTCTTGTCTAGTGCTCCACTTTAATTGTAACGTGTAAGTGTGCCAAGGTATTTAGTTGTTGTTTAGAGACGTTAAAGATATCAAAAGGGTCAGAGGTTGTGTGGTAGAATACTTCCATTGTTTTGTACAATAGTAATATTGTGGGACCCACCACAAACATTTCTGATACCCGTAGTTCAAGAAACACTGATCTGAGTTATACATCAACATTCATACATATCAAACATATCAAAATATATCAACATTCTGGATAATCGTTGAAGAGTTTGCATAAGAATATTGCATAACTGTTCAAGAACGTACACTGTGTGTGTCTGTGTGTGTGTGTGTGTGGTTTTATATGTGTATGTTAGGGCCTACCTGCTCTATTAATACCAATTTAGCAAGGCAGAGAGTTGTGTTGGTGCATTATAGTCATACAGTAAGCTTTACATCAATGGATTTCAAACTGTTTCTTATTGGACAGTACATATACAGTATATATATATGGACACATATTTTCTAAGGATTTGAAGGATACATGATAATGTAATTAATGTAATTAATGATTTTTTGACTGATAACCAGCTACTTACGCATGTTTTATTCAGGCCATTTCAATCTGTCCGTGACCCAAGCCTATATTGAAAACACTGCATTATATACCACAAACACACATCTTATTATGTCCCAGAGGTTGTAATTACAATATACAGTAGAATACAACATGCACATCCAGATAATATCGGATGCAGGTTTCAGAATTACAGAAGAAAAAGAATCTTCGCAACATTCACAAAGACGCCCCCCAGGAAATTTGATCGAAACATTGACGTTTCAATCTCTTGGGCCAGCATGTACAAGGCTATTCTGAGAAAGGTTCACCGCAAGGTTGGGTCGGCTGGCTTGGCTTGGACTAGCTGGAGCTGGTTGGGATGGGCAGTACATCTAGACTGGAGGGACACATTTGGGCTGGTCTGGGCAAGAGGTGAACCACAGGGCTGGGCTGGGGCTGAGCCGGGTCTGAGCGGGGGTTGGTACGGTCGGAGCTGGAATGCGTCTTGGATATAGTCACTTGACCATGGCAGGGGTTCTCATTAGTCTGAGTAGGACAGGACTTTCCTGTTGTACAGCTGTGCTGTTTAAATGACTTTGGCGGTACCAGTGTTGGGCCAGATGGTTTGGACATGGTTCAGTCACTGTACAGGGAAATGGAATAAAAAAAAAAAAAACACACGCACACGCATACACACACACACACACACACACCAAAAAGCAAAAGGGAATGGAATTCTTAACCCTGGCAGTGTCGGTCCCATGTCTATGTCCAAGTAGAAGCCACCATACTTGTGGTAGACTAACATGCTGTTAATTCAATTTATATGCCACATATTTTTTTAGTATACATTTTTACTGTTGTAATGTTATCTGCTGTATTTTCTTCTTCCTTTTTTGGCAGGTTAGGTCCATGAACCGAGCAGTTAATATTACTGTTATTACTGGCCTCTACGTCTTTGCCGTACCCTTCAATGGCTGCTGTGACATGAGAAATATCCGCACAGGAATAAATAACGTTTATCTTAACCATGAAGCTACCCAGGGAATGGAACCCCTGCCTCTGACAACGTTAGCACTGTGCTCTGGAATACATGAAGAAAATTGCCGCGTAGCCTCGTAGCCCCGATGCCAAAAATGGCCGTTTACTAAAGCCGACGTTTCGACATACGATGTCTTCATCAGGGCGTATTTCTTCGTGTTTTCGAGCGTCGGTGCCTCTTCGATCCTGGCGTGTGTGTTTCACAGTACCATGCTCTGCCCGCCGTGCCAACGGAGGGGTGGAGCTCCTATCCCTGGCAAGCGTTAGTGCCCTGCTCCTCAGGGATGGGTTAAATGCGGAGAAAGAATCTCACTGTACAAGCTGTATATGTGACAAATAAAGTACCTTTACCTTTTAACCATTTAGCATCGCAGGACCTTCATGTGATGATATTATACTAGTACACCTCCTCCCCCTCAGTGGCACACCCACCTCCTTAACGACCAGTCGTTCAGACGTAATTGCTCATTCTGAAATTAGCTGAAGAGCCGACTCCCTCTGAGCTTGTGGTTAGACCCACCCAACCCCGTTCCCCATGTGTTCTACATATGGGTCTAGTCTGATGTGTTTAGACTAGCAAAGGTCATTCCCTTGTGCTGACATACACTTCTGACAGAGGCACACACGTACATGCGGACAGACAGATGCAACTGCAAACACACACACACACACACACACGCATATTTATACACGTGCACGCCCGGGCGCGCACACATGCGCACAGACAGACACGCAAGACCTACTGCGGGACAGACGCATACGCGCACGTAACAAGCACACCACCCCGAAAGCTCACAGGTCAAAGGAATCATCATCCTGAGGACGGAGTAAGAACAGAAGTGTGCACTGATGCGCGCCGTGTCTGCAGTTCTAAAAACAAGACTGCTACGTTCGCTACACCGTACGCCGTTGATAGCTTTGATAGCCGGAGACTGTTCAATGGACCGTCGAGTGTGTCCCCTGATACATTCTCAGCTGTTTCTTTTGGTAGCCTGCTATCATACCCAGTCTATGATTCACAATGGAATAGCACCATCTGCATTGACAGGCTTGTTCCACTGTGTGAGACTGGAAGACTGCAAGGGGTTTGTGGTTAGGCACAGTTGGACTGAGTCAGCGTTTGTGTGTGTGTGCGTGTGTGTGCGTGCGTGCGTGTGTCCAATCACAAAAGAGACTCATGACTCACTTATTTTACCGTACAAGCAAACACATGCACACACACACACACACAGACACACATACACACACCAGGCGTGGACGCGAGGCAAAACTCATGATCATTAATTCATAAATATTATTTTATTCACTCTGGGATGTTTCCTGGTGATGATCGTGTCAGCTTGGCAGTTTATTTGAGAGACGACGTGCAAGATGACAAGACCGCTAGGCAGCAACACAGTGTTAACGTAAGACTAAGACCCATGGGCACGAAACACGGTTCGAAAAACCAGCTGGGCTGCCAGGCGTCCAGACAGCAAGGAAGCAAAAAAAAACAAGACAGACAGTGAGACAGACTTACTCTTGGACACAAACAGAACGGAGACATGATTTCATGGAACAAATCTCTGCTGTCAACCTGTACTGGGTCCCAGCCATATGTTGATAACTACTGCTTTAGCGTAACAAACCACTGTAGACAATTATCAAAGCATGTCTGCGGTGGGCCGTTCTGGAGGTACAGCGGGCTAAGGTGCACACCGTGTCAGAGTGACGGTGTGTGTTTGAATCCTGCCTTTTCTGTCTTTCTCTGCTGCAGTTCGTCAAACAAAGTTTAGTCTATTCCCCGCAGTCTGTATGTGAGGTCTGGTTGTCCTTTTACTGGTGTTTGTGGTGTATGGACCTATTTTTCAGTAGGTCTCTCGCAACCAGAGCCACCGAGTTCCTGTAAGTGATTGTGATTCTGATAGAGCTGAAATAATCGTTAAAAAGAGCAGATTGCCACCAGATGCACGACTCAAGAGGTTAGAGAGGCCTTGTCTACATCGATGGATGTTTACAGAAGTGGTTTTACGCTGCAATACATTCACACAGACACACACACACACACACACACACACACAACACACACAAACAACATGGCGATGTAAACTTCCTGTCAGCAAATGTTTGGGTACAAACAATTACTGACAAGAGACCAAAAAAGACAAAGAAAGGAGAGCTAGTGATGGAGAGAGAGAGAGAGAGTGTGTTGGAGAAAGACAGACAGGCAGCATGTGTGTTTGAGAGTTCAAGTGATTGAGAGAAAGACAGAGAAGAAAGAGAGGACGAGAGAGCGAGCCAACATCAGGCTCTACTTAGGAGAAGAGTGGGAACATTCAGGGGCGACAGAGGAAGAGAATACCACTCTACCATGGCCATGTTTTAACCATCGGTATGTTAAGATGGTACGTTCCGTGTATGTTTCTCTCGCTCTCCCTCTCCATCGGTTCTCTGCTTTCCTCTCCCTCTCTCGCCCCGCTTTGCTCTCGCCCTCGTTCTCCACATCTGACTCTAATTTTTTCTCCGCATGTGCGCCGTGTTTCTACGTCTATGTCGTCGCGGCACCTCTACGCCAACGCCGACGCAGACGAGACGAATTCGTCTCGAACCCGCGCCTCTATCGTCCTGCGGAGACGGAGGGATTGCTTCTTGGTCTCCCCGTGTTTACGTCGCTTTCTCTGCTTGGCGGAGTTGTTGTTGTTGTTGTTGTTGTTGTTTCTTGTCTGTTGTTGTTGTTGTTGTTTCTTGTCTGTTGTTGTTGTTGTTTCTTGTCTGTTGTTGTTGTTGTTGTTGTTGTTTGTTGTCTGTTGTTGTTGTTGTTGTTGTTGTTTCTTGTCTGTTGTTGTTGTTGTTTCTTGTCTGTTGTTGTTGCTGTTGTTGTTATTGTTGTTTCTTGTCTGTTGGTTCTGTGCTCATATTTCTGCACCTTGCACTTCTCAGTTACACGTGAACTTTGGAAGTAGTTGAAGATGTGAGATCTTCTGAACATTGTTACACTGACAACTGCACTGCTCACATTTTATGTGTTTCTGATGTTGGCCATCAAGGAATTTATGGGAATTTAACCCTCATTGTAAGTTGCGCTTGGATGGAAATATCTAAATGGCTAAACTGTAGTAAAGTTGTCAATTGAACCCTTTATAAAATCAAATCTCTCTTCCTCTCTGTTTCCCCTCTCATGCACAGCTGTGACCTGCCTCCTGTGTCCGGTCACATCAACAATCTCCCAAGGCTGACCTGATTACCAAAAGGCCTCCCTTCCTCTCCAGTCCTC
>OMKK01078089.1:0-13787 GCA_900302305.1 Polymixia japonica
CTGATAGTTAGCCTGATAGTTAGTCTGATAGTTAGCCTGATAGTTAGTCTGACAGTTATCCTGATAGTTAACCTGATAGTTAGTCTGATAGTTAACCTGATAGTTAGTCTGATAGTTATCCTGATAGTTAGCCTGATAGTTAGTCTGATAGTTAGCCTGATAGTTAACCTGATAGTTATCCTGATAGTTAGCCTGATAGTTAGCCTGATAGTTAGTCTGATAGTTATCCTGATAGTTAACCTGATAGTTAGCCTGATAGTTAACCTGATAGTTAGCCTGATAGTTAACCTGATAGTTAGTCTGATAGTTAGTCTGACAGTTATCCTGATAGCTAGCCCTATAATTAGCCTGATAGTTATCCGGCCCCAGAGCAGGTTAGTTTTCAAGCATAAGTTGCCATAGTTTATGGAACCGAATACATTGGAAATGAGTCAGACTAACCGAAACAAGCCTTGCTTATTTGGTAATCTCGTTTTATGGAACACCCCCCAGGTGATTAGCACATCTTTAACAAAAGAGGGGGGGGGGTAATTATTGAAATGAATTATTTGTGAAACCTATTGAATCTAGGTCTGGTCTGTATTGAGACTTTCAGAGGAGCGGGTGAAGCATGACCTCGCGAGGCAGCTGGATTCGCGAGATCACCAGTTCACGCGAGAATCGTGATCACGAGAATCCATCTTGTCAGGCTTCAAGTTAATTCGATTGTGGCCGAACCTCCGTTTTGCGGACCAATCGGCGTCCTGTGAGGAACTACTGGCAGCTAGGGTCATTCAATCACCTGCCAAGTATTTTTTGAAAGTGCCTGGCCATTTCCAAACAGTTTCCAATAAAGACTTCCTAGATGTTTTTTTGTAACAAACCATCTGGCGTGTCAGGATCAAGGAGGCCATACATTAACTGGAGGATGAACGGGACAATGGCCACCTATTCATTTGAACAAAGCAGGAAACCTCCCCTCATACTTATTAGGGTACCGATGCTATCTTGTGGACAAAATGAGTCAGTGCAGTAGAAACCAAGCCTGTGGTCACGATGGTTACTGGCAGTTTAACATTCTGAGACAGAGAGCATGACTCAATTCATTTGCTGCAAATACATAACATATTGATGTCAAAATTCACAATTGTTGCAGATGCAGAGATGAGTCCCATTAGCATTCACTCACTGTTTATTAAATACACATTTGAAAATAAAAACTTTATTGTTAGGACCCATAGCTTATCATTAACATGTGCATTTCCGCAAGGAAGGAGTGGTGGAGCAGAGGGCATAACACCAGCACTGGGTACAGGCTATGTGATGATGACTGATGATTCATAACCATAGTCCTCTGCAGTTCACCAGGGTTTTCCCACTGCTGATCTGGACCTGTTAATGACCTGGCCTTGACCAGCGCACTATGGTCATGGCTGGGAACTGGAATAAACAGCATGGAAAAAGGCTTTTACCAGCAACCTATGCCAGGGGTTTTCAGTTTTCTTTCAAAACATGGATTGTCCACTCAAATGCTTCCCGCTGCTCAGGCCAGCACTTTCTGCAGAGTTGCCTAAGGACTTGTTTTTATCCAATCCTGAGTCAACTCTGGGTACCAACCTACTCTTTGAAAAACACTGCCTGCTGTAGCACTTGCATAAAATCTGCATTGATGCAGCTCCACCACTTATCTGCACTGCTGTCTGTTTGTTTTATGAGAGCAATTGCTTTTTTACATTCCCTTTTTAAATGTATTAAAACAGAACAGCATAAAGGCTTCTATTGAAGTCATTACACCCTTTAAACTCTGTGTATGTATATGTATACATCCAACAGGTACAGGTGTTGGCTATTAAGAATACTATTAGCATGGCTGAATCACATCAGCAGCATGCAGATTTAAGCTAGCTTAAAGCTGGCCAACGTGTCTGGTTATATTGGATGCACTGAGTTGAGCTGATAGAAAAGTATTGCTTTGAGGGACATCTGAAGCAAAGGCTGACATGAATACAGTAAAACCTTGTTTGTGCAAAGTTGTCTGAGAGAATACATTGTTCACCTGAACATAACATTGCAAGTCATTGGATTTCTGGGCCACGGCTTAATTAGAATATGAAATGTATACATAAGAACGTTCTGAAATTAGGCTGTACAGTTTAATTTATTTGGTTATCAACAAGCAAATTATGATGATTTTGCACAATTCGCTTATTTAATAGATCAATTGGATAGGAAATCTGAGGTTTGGAAAAAACAAACCAAAAAACAAGGTTCTGCTGTATAACCTGAAGTGATAGTTCACTCCAAAGTTGAGTTGATTAGTTAATGTATCCAGAGCGATAAGTGTTCTCTTGTGACTCTGAACACAGCCACGTCTAGGTATATATACAGTATATGGTATATGTAAAAATGTCTAACATATCTCAAGCAAACTATCCCAGTAAAAAAGCAGGAGCTGTGATAGTAATCAAACTAAACGTATGTGGCAGCATCGGCTGTTGGGCCCCAGATCTGCAGTTTACCTTGAGATGAAATCTATACCTGATTCTATCATCTGACCTGTGTAACTAATTCATTCCCTGTTGCTTAGATCCAGTTTATTATTGCTGCTGAGAACACTGCCTGCTGTGGCACTTGCATAAACTCTGCATTGATATATATATATATATCTAACACTAATGCAGCCATTTTACAGTCAACTGAATTTAGATCATATGAAACACAGTAACAAAAAAGCAAAGTAAAGGTACATAGGAGAAATTAAAAAAGCAATACTACGTAGATCATGCTGAGAATCCAGCATGTCTTACACACATTCCTAGCATTTCAAAGATGACAGCAATGCAAAGAAAACTAAAAATATTTGAAGCACTTGTTTTGAGGTTCTCTCAATACATCTGGAGGGTCTGAACGAAGTGGTCATAGTTTGTTATGGCAAAATCAAAATAAGCACATGACCCAATGTATCAGGTGCTGTGGCTGGACAGAAGGCCTATTAAAGAAACAACTGATCCCTGTTACTTTCCTTTCTGTGATGTGACGAAAAGCACAGCAAAGTGTGGTGGGGTGTTGCAGACTTACAAGGGCGCCAAGCTAAAGGAAGGCCTAAAAATGTCTTATTAAAAAAGGCTTTCCTATAGTTTTACGGCCTGTATCGTGTCTTGTCCTTGGGGCCAGAGTTCCTAACACTGCTCCTGAGACTATCTATATCCCTGATGACGGACATCTGGGCGACCGCAAAGGACACATTTCAAATCACGTCTCCAGGGCACACATTGTTCGCTCAAACTGTTTTTTCTTTCATTATGAAACATTTGATGGAAAACTGAAGTGTTTGGGCAAACCATGACTTTTTCTGGACATCATCCTGCACTTTGCCAGAACCTCTACAGCAGTGCATAGGACACTACACGCTGATTGCATTGTCACATTCCAAGTTTGTTTACAGTCACAGCCAGCTCACAGATCTTGCAATGCCTGCATAGGTATCTGGCATAAAATCCAATCGATCACACCGTACATCAGTCTGATATTGCCTGTCATCAGTGGAGGACTGCTGTGTCTGAAGTGGCCACAGTGTAGGTGATCTGGAATGTTCCCTAGATCTCTGGTGACTTTCTACTTTTCATCCACAGGAAACAATGTTCTCTCCAATTGGAGCCACTTGTGCTTCACACTAATCTCCTTGACTGTATCCAAAGTGTGAGGCACAGAGACTAAAGTCAAACCCCTGGTGTTTGACCCCCATGTATTGATATTAGATTGGCAACAGATTTACTGACAGACGATCCCTGTCGATGTGGCCGGCGGAGCTGAATGTTTCTTCAGGCTATCTTCTTTTGAGGTGAGACAACCTGTGGACACGTAGCAAAAAACTGTTCCAGTGGATAAACAAACATTTCTTCCAGTTTTCTTGAGCTAATTTACCACAAGTATGCAACAGTAGTAGCAGTTTGCTAAACTGGGGTGCTTTGAGAAACAGCCCAAGTTCTTTGTCAATGTTTTTGGCTGGGCCGCTAAATAGAGGAAAGCCAAGGAGGTTCTATATTAACAAAAAGCCTGTACTGTGCTTAGTATAGACTATATTACGAGAAATTAAAATGCCTCTGGGACAAGGCAGTTGGCCACAATTTCGCACATGTAGGGGTGATTGATACCACAAATTTTGGTTTCGATCCGATACCAAATAATACTAAAGATGAGCGGCCTGGCAGCGCGCCGTGCGTGTGTTGTTTGACAGTGAGCCAGTGACCTAGTCTTGTTTACCTATGTCTGTGTAGGAAAATATACTTATTTGAAATGTGTTTTTTTTATTTGTTTGAGGTTGGACCAACAAAAGGATACATGCCTCGTTTTCTTTGTACCAATGTAGAGATGTGCGATACTGCAAAATTTGGTATCGATCCGATACCAAGTAAATACAGGGCCAGTATTGCCGATACAGATACTTTTTACTTAGAAAAGCAGCTTATCTAATTTCTTGTAGGGGAGAGCAATGCATCATCAATATGCACACTTGAATGAAAATTGAAAATAGAATTTTCATGATCATTGAATGATTTTTCCTTTAATTGGTTGATCATGTTTATGAGCATAATAAAACACAGGACAAAGATGTTTAACTCTTCCTCTCTGCCATCATGCAGTGTTTGCACAACCAACACGATGTAATTGGAATTGTGTACTGAACGTGGAGAAGAGAAACTGAAACTTAAGTATCAATCTCATCATGCAAGTATTGATCAATACCGACACCAACGTTGGTATCGATACTATCGATGTTTTAGATCGATCCGCCCAGCACTATACCAATGTCAGTGGGCTAGAACACCAAACAGCAGAGCCTTGCGTCTGTGTTGCAAGGTTTCTACAGGTCTAGGATAATGTTCTACTCCAGGTACACTTCGAACAAACGGTGCCTTAACACAAGAACATCTAAAACACAGACAACTTTGGTCCATTACTTTTGCACTCTTACTTTTTCACATAGATGTCTGTGCGATCAAAAGGCAGTAACATAATCCACTTTGAGATAGACTTTTACCTCATAATTGGCCAAGTTGTGCTCACGTCGGCCCACACCCGAGGCCTGATCACTCCAGGTACCCCTCCGCCTGCCTGGTCACTCCAGGTATCCCTCCGCCTGCCTGGTCACTCCAGGTATCCCTCCGACTGCCTGGTCACTCCAGGTATCCCTCCGCCTGCCTGGTCACTCCAGGTACCCCTCCGCCTGCCTGGTCACTCCAGGTATCCCTCCGACTGCCTGATCACTCCAGGTACCCCTCCGCCTGCCTGGTCACTCCAGGTACCCCTCCGCCTGCCTGGTCACTCCAGGTATCCCTCCGACTGCCTGATCACTCCAGGTATCCCTCCGACTGCCTGATCACTCCAGGTATCCCTCCGACTGCCTGATCACTCCAGGTACCCCTCCGACTGCCTGATCACTCCAGGTATCCCTCCGACTGCCTGGTCACTCCAGGTATCCCTCCGACTGCCTGATCACTCCAGGTACCCCTCCGACTGCCTGATCACTCCAGGTATCCCTCCGACTGCCTGATCACTCCAGGTACCCCTCCGACTGCCTGATCACTCCAGGTATCCCTCCGACTGCCTGATCACTCCAGGTATCCCTCAAACACATCCAGTTCTGTGTCCGTATCGTAGGGGACAGAGGCCGGGTCAGACAGGACCCCCAGATCCACCAGCGCCTGGTCCATGTCCTCGGGCAGAAACACTATCCCCACATTTAGGACGATGTACTCCATCAGAAAGGCATAGTAGAGGATCAGGACGTTCACAAAAAACAGGCCCAGATAAAACATATAGGGGAGTTCGTCGAAGAGCGATTCCACCGAATCTAGCTGGAGATAAACTGGGTGTGTCATAGAAAAGACAAGAAGCTGTGACTTGGACTCATGTGTTTTGGTGCCAGGGTCCGAATGGCGAGGCTGCTGGGCCACCTTTAAATATGATCTGATCTGTATACAACAACACGACAGAAACAACTGATAGACTAAAACATGTGACGTTCATATCTAATAAAACACAGTGGATCAGAATATCGTGCTAGATCTGCAACGTACCCAGCTCTCTGCCAACACCTCGACAAAACAAGTGTTTTCAGTTTGTGGATATGTGGATCCGTACCTGTCAAGTTATATTATAATATGAAACATTAAAAAATAAACGCCTTTGTCAGTGGTTTTGGTATATTTTCCTGCCAACATTTTCGCAAACTGCATCAAAACAGTCCCACGACAAAGCGACTATGAAACCCTGACGCCTGGTTTGACGCGTCACCGCCAGTCATGCGTATGATTGGTCAGTCAAAGCATCGCTCAATCGAGTCCCGCCCACGGAGACGCGTCGCGCATTTTAATCGTCACCGCAGAACGGAAGTTCAGAGTTGTAGTTTTTGTAACTCCCTCTTGTATGCCGCACCAAGCCTTTGTCGTATCCAGGTCGTATGGAATGAACAACAAGTCCCAAACTTCCTATTCACCAAACCTCTTACGCAACGTACCTTCACTGCTGCTACACTATCGCCTGATCACCTCCTGTTTGCTAACTAGCTGTCTGTAGATGTTCTGGCAGGTGGGTGTAATGGACTGATCTGGATACTAAACCTTTAGATAATAACACACCTGACAACATCAGCCTGTTTACAACCATGTTCGGTCGGTCTCGGAGCTGGGTTGGAGGACAGGGGAGAACGAAAAACATCCATTCCCTGGATAACTTAAAGTAAGTAGCTAACTAGCGTTAGATCACGATTAGCTAAGCTAACGTTAAGCTATCTCCATGATCTGGTTATAAACGTTACAACTGCAAGAAAGATAATGTTGTCTAGAAACGAAGAGATATCAAGCAGCTAACAAACGAAAACAAGTAGCATTGCTTTGGGATATTTAGACTGTTAGGGTAGCTAGCTCATGGTCGTTAGCTCTGTAGATAAATTGCGTTATATCTGTACATATTTGCAGCCAATCTTGGCAGGAAGTGCATTAAAGGCGTGTAGTGACTTCATTGTGTTGGCATAGTGAGTGACATCTAGCTGTGTGACTTTGTGTAAGGTACAGGTGCACAGCCACAGTTTGATGTGACGTTAGCTGTCTTCATGTATAACTTTAACACCCCTCCTGCTGTCTGTCCTTTAGGTATATGTACCACGTCCTGACTAAGAATACCACGGTGACAGACCACAACAGGAACCTGCTGGTGGAGACCATCCGCTCCATCACAGAGATTCTCATCTGGGGGGACCAGAATGACAGCTCCGTGTTTGAGTAAGGACTAGTCAAATGCACCTCTAGCATGTGTACTAGTATGCACATGTGTCTCTTTTAGGGAGATCAGAATGACAGCTTAATATTTGCTTTTTATTTATTAACCTTTATTTACCAGGGTCTATCTTGCTGAACATGCACACACTTTTCAGCCTCACATTCATACAGTACAGTTACTCATGTGCACATATTCTAACCTGTGAGCTGTGCAGTACAACCACAGCATTCTACCTCTGGCTAATTGTCTTGCTCAAGGGCATGTTGAAGGTAGTGGTTATGGGAGAGGAGAGTGTCTAGATTTTCCAGGCCGGATTGTATATTCAAACGGGTGAAATTACCATCACAAGCCCTCCTTTCAAAACATTTAGGCCATTTGAGCAATCCACATTGTAAGCTTTGTAGACAGCATGTTGTAACTGCTCATGTCTGTGTGTTGTCTGTAAGATTTAACAAATTTTCAGGAGGTGCACAAAACTGACATACCTGTTAAAATCCAAAACACAGAGCCATAACTCGTCCATCGGACTCAGTCTTATCCTAATCACTAAAGGTCTGATTACAGACATGCATTTAGTTTAGTTGTGGGTGTAAACATTTTACAGCCCATAATCTAATTCAGTCATGAATTCAGTCACACCCTGAGACTCGTGTTCATTAAACCATATTGGTACTCTTCTCATCAGCCACGCAATTAATGACCGTAGTCATCCCCTCTCATCCAGCTCTCCTGTCATTCTTCCCTATAAGTATAGAGTGGAAATGTCCGTAAATAACCTTTTTATAAAGGGGAAAAAGACAGACATTATAAGGAAATAGAACTTCCTTACATGGTCCTTTTTAAGGAAACACTTCCCAGAATAAGAGCAGTCAACTGTCACCTGAAATCCCTAACCTCCTGGCTTTTGGGTATTTTACTTTCACTCTTATGGACTCTAAAAGTGAGCAGAAATGCTGTTCCATGTTGGATTAAGAGTCACTAAGAGTCAGATAAAGCTATCTTTTAGCAGCCTTCCGTGTAGCTCATTGAGCTGCAGTCTTAATGGGGGTATTTTGTAATGTAATTGTGTTTCCAGATGTTGTTTAGATGATAACTGTGTGTGTGTGTGTGTGTGCGCGTGCATGCGTTAAGCTTCTTCCTGGAGAAGAACATGTTTGCCTTCTTCCTGAACATCCTGCGTCAGAAGTCCGGTCGCTACGTCTGTGTCCAGCTTCTCCAAACCCTCAACATTTTGTTTGAGAACATCAGCCATGAGACTTCCCTATGTAAGTCTGTGTGTCTGCTTGTGTGTTACTAGATATTACTGTTAACACTTTGCTGCCTAAAATCCTATTTGGACAGAATTTGTCAGTCAGCAGCCCTATTTTGATCTGGGTTAGTTTTACTGGGTCTTGTAAGGTAATTTTTACATGCTATGTGTAATTCCAGAGGACTATTTACACACTGCACGTAGTGTCGACGACGCCATGAAACAGCCAGGCTACTAGCAGTCATTTTAGGGAACTTGCAGAAATCTATTATCCTGTGTAAACAGTCCTCTGGAATTACACACATACTGGGTAGAAAACTACATCACAGGTCCTCCCTCAGTAAACTAAGCCTATTCAAATAGCAATTATGTCAACCTCTCAGAAAGGATATATAGTTTCTCTATTATATTTGTCTACTCTGTTCACCCTTCACAGATTACCTGTTGTCCAACAACCACGTGAACTCCATCATCGTCCACAAGTTTGACTTCTCCGACGAGGAGATCATGGCCTACTACATCTCCTTCCTCAAGACCCTGTCCCTTAAACTCAACAACCACACCGTGCACTTCTTCTACAACGAGGTGAGACCATAACTGTGGTGAACCAAAACAGACTGCTACTCAAACCATGTTGTTGACAAGTCGAGTGGAAGAGTGATGAGGGTGGATGGAGGGAGGAGAAGAAAGCAGAAGGAAGGAAAGGAAAAAGGAGAAGTCTTTCAACCTCAGCAACCACACTGGGGTTGAAATACTTTGTGAAATAGAAAAGAAAGACAGGCTGTATCTGCAATCCACAACCATAACTGTTAGACACTTGACGAGGGATGAGAGAGAAAAGGAGAGAGAGGGACGTATGTCCTGTTGTGAAGGAAAGGGAAAAAACTATTAGGAAACATAGAAAAAATAAAAAAAGGTAGCCAGTATTCCTGGTTCTTAGCTGCACGGCCCAGTCAGGGTTCACTGTCACTCAAAGGCACCAAGCAGAAGCACAGTTGTTCCACAGTGAGAGCAGGGACGAGGAGTGTGGAGGAAAAGGATGAAACTAACCCCAGGAAACCCACACGAGGAGCCTCCGTCAAATTCAACACCCGCATCTTCCAGGGCAAAGGTGAAACCAGGATGTGAAAACAGACGACGAGAGGAAGGATACAATGGATGAGGGTTGGAGGTAGCAAAAGAGAGAGAATACTGATAGAAGCAGGACAGAAAGAAAAGCTCAGGTCAAATACACTGTCAGGTAATGAACCTTGTTCCAGTATGGAGATTCATTCAGGTCAATATGCTGAGCACACTGTGGTTACAACCATCATTTATTCTTGGCTGACTGCTAGAATTGTCAATTTAATATTAATGACGTCGGCCTCTGTTAAAGAATTGATTGTTACTGTAACTGGCAGTCAGGTATTTCATTTTCACAATGGTGTTTTTAGTTGCACAGTTTTCTTAGGTCATTATTGCACCACAAAATCAATGTGCTGATTTAAAAAATAGATAATTTTGCTCAAAATGTTCACCAGCATCTTTTCCACAGCAATTTAACATTCAAACAGCACGTATTCATTTGACTCTTTAGTTTACAAACTGTTTGACTGCAAACTTTGTGTGTCACATATCAGTTTGTGTGTGTTTTATGTGTGTAGTAATCTTTGATGCTGTTGTTAACCTTCATTGTTTCAGCAGTATTTGTAGTCCTAACATTGGCCTGTGTCCAGGGGAAAGTTATTGGTATACTGTTGATGGTAGCACACTGCCCCTGAAACCAAAACCCCACCTGGTGTGTAGATCTGAGAGGCCTGGATACATTAAAGCAACCTAAGATCACAATTCATCTTATTCAATAACAGAGCACAACATACTTAAAACAAAGAAAAGGTTTGTGAAATATTTTGACTTGTAAGGCCATGGATGAAATGAACTGTGGCTCTAGAGCTGTAAGGTCTTTTTTGTTTTTTTACAACTTCACATAACAAAAGCAACAGAACCAAATTTATATTTAAAGTTCATGATTCATTGATATTTACAACTGATTTATAGTTCATATTTCAATGTGGAATAGTTGATGTCTTTTGCTTCTCCCGTCCTTGTCAAATCTACATGTCATATTTGATAGACTTTTGATAGAAATGCTGGGTTTGGTTTGGGTATCAGGGTCAAATTTCTTCATTCACTGTGACCTCTGGATGACCTTTTGAACTCTGACCCCCACCTGTGATTGGCTGGAGGTCTCGGTGATTGAAGAACGGCTGGGTAGAGGGACAGGCACTTGCACAGGGAGAGATGACTGCAAGAAAAGGTCATTATGAAGGTGATAGGCTAGCTCTTAAGAAGAAGACAGAAGTACAACACTGACTACAGTATTATACACTGGAAACATACAGTCTAAAGTGTAACTATTAACACAGTCCTCTAAAGTTGTTGTTTGGCTTGTTATTGTTTTAGGACAGGTTGTTATGAAGGCCAGTTAAATATATACTGTAAGTATTTGTATATAAGTCTCTCTCTCTCTGAATAGAATACTGTCTTAAAGTAATTGCTAATTGTCTATTCAACACGTTGAAAGGAAATTGTCTTTTGGTGTTATCGGCATAAGTCCTACTGTAGATGAACAGTGGACTGGTTATCGTATTCTTGACATCGGCTAAAAATGTGGAAGACATCACACAACCCTATTGTTCCTTCATGTTGATCCTAGAAGAGTTTTCTAATAGATGCCAGTCTATTGTTACTGACCCACTGCCTCCCAGAATTATGTTTGAACAAATATGGAGCCCATTCTACAACGTTTTCTCCACATCAACGGGCACCGTCCTGTTATTCCAGTCTTTCATTATGAAAACAGAATCCTAGTGTTGTAGGTCTGTCCCCAGTAGCTGTGGTTGTTTGGGGCGTCTGTGCAGCGGTGCAGTGCCCTGCTCTCCCTGCTCACCCTGCTCTCCCTGCTCACCCTGCTCTCTGTCTCCCACACACAGCACACTAATGACTTTGCCCTGTACACCGAGGCCATTAAGTTTTTCAACCACCCCGAAAGCATGGTCCGCATCGCTGTCCGCACCATCACACTCAACGTTTACAAAGGTGAGTGTGCCAGGAACACACACGCACACACACACACACACACACACACACAATTCAGACACACAGGATGCTGGGACTGCCTGTTATTTTTCTTCGTCTTGTTCGTCCTCTTTCCCTCTTCGTGCTGCTGCTTCTGATGCATGAGCATGACTAACAGGTAACGCTCTGACTACAGATCACACACACTCATGCTCACGCTCCAAACATGCTTATTTAAAGGCACCCACACTGGACTGAACTGCTGTAAACAAACACACACAGTCGTGAATTATATTGCACTCACTCAGTAATATTAACATTAATATTAAGTCTCCTTACCATTAATCTCTTAGTAAGGACTGCACTGGGAACCTTCTGCATGGCTGGTGGCACGTTGCATTCTACTCCCAGGTTACCCTGAACCCCTGAGGATGTCAGGATAGACTTTTCGTACGAGGTCAGGACCAGGGGTCACGGCAGGGTCACGGCAGGGTCGGACTCACTTTGTTTAGCGGTTTCGTCATCGATTTCCCAGAGATCGTAGCAGCTTCAGAAGCTCCACTTTCCTATCAGGAGTGTAAAGAGTGAGACGTCACATCCTGCCGCCACCCCAGTGTGGAGTCTAGCTGTGGCTGTTTAGTTTGTCCACACAAACAAATCTGGCTGAATATGATGAATTCATTTGGCCAGTGGACAAATAAATTTGATATCCTACCCTGAAGGGGGTTATATTGAATACAACTCTCACATCATTACTTGTCAAGTGTTCCCCAAGGTATTCAATATATCTATATTCAATAAATGCTGCCTAAGTGTGCCTAGTCTACTGGAGCATTCACATCTGGAACCCCCCTCACCCCCTCCAACCCACCCAGCCAACTCACTCTGTCCTGCTCCAGTACTGCAGCATTTTCAATACAACTCCTCTGGTAGGTGGAGCAGCAACAGTAGCAGTGCAGCACGGCTGTACAATGTGGGACTTCTCTAAGGGCACCGGTGCTCTCTGCACTTCTGCAACTGCTTTACCTTCGGTTTCCTGTTGGGGGCTTGGAACATGGAGGGGGGGTTCTGGCGTTCCTTTCACATAACATTTCCTCACCTTACAGTCAGTGCAACTTTGGCTTCCTGTCTGTCCTCCTATCTGTTCTCTGAGTCCTGCATGTAACAACTGGCATTGTACAACTCTACATTCCTACACCAGTCATAAATGTCTTATGTTTGTAACTGTGCATTGACTGAAGAGGGGTAGCTAACCGTAACGCTAATGTACTTAGTCATACTAACTATAGTTAGAAGACTGAGTAACTCTTGTGTTAAGTAACCTGATTATGTGGGGAATGTGTCTGTTCTGGGCTAGCCATGAGCTATGCTATAGTAAGGAAGCATCAACTTCATCCAGAAGTATGTCATGTTTATCAACTTCCTCATAGTTGCTAACGGACCACATGGTAAATATGCTGATACACAGGTACCTATTCAATAGCAATTGCCATTATTATAGATTTTCAATGCATCTTGATCACATACTGTTAAAGCAGTTCTTGGCTGAACTTTAGACAACAGTTGGCCAAAGGCCTTTGAAACCCCTGACCCTAACCTACCAGAATAACCCCTGACCCTAACCTACCAGAATAACCCCTGACCCTAACCTACCAGAATAACCCCTGACCCTAACCTACCAGAATAACCCCTGACCCTAACCTACCAGAATAACCCCTGACCCTAACCTACCAGAATAACCCCTGACCCTAACCTACCAGAATAACCCCTGACCCTAACCTACCAGAATAACCCCTGACCCTAACCTACCAGAATAACCCCTGACCCTAACATACCAGAATAACCCCTGACCCTAACCTACCAGAATAACCCCTGACCCTAACCTACCAGAATAACCCCTGACCCTAACCTACCAGAATAACCCCTGACCCTAACCTACCAGAATAACCCCTGACCCTAACCTACCAGAATAACCCCTGACCCTAACATACCAGAATAACCCCTGACCCTAACCTACCAGAATAACCCCTGACCCTAACCTACCAGAATAACCCCTGACCCTAACCTACCAGAATAACCCCTGACCCTAACCTACCAGAATAACCCCTGACCCTAACCTACCAGAATAACCATGTGTTAAATAGTAGTGTTGCCCTGAAAAAAAGTGACAATATATATTGTGATAATAATAATAATAATAATAATAATAATAATAAACTTT
>OMKK01078094.1:0-16634 GCA_900302305.1 Polymixia japonica
TTTCCAATTCATGGAGATATAGATCTACCGCTAGCTGCTTAACATTTGAATCACACATCAGCTCTCAGCCTCTTCAAACGCTCTGGTGGCCTTTCCCTTCACCCTTCACCTCTTTCTGTTGACTATTCTTTCTTTCTTTCTTTCTGTTTTCTTTTAATCCATCAATCTCTGTTTCTACTAGAACGTTGTTTCTTTTTTTCTACGGAGTTTGAAAAAAGGAGAAGAGAAGATAAGAGACAATGTTTAATGACTAGAAACTAATAGTAATATATACACATTGAAAAAGTTTTCTTTACATTATTTTTCTTTAAAACATTAAAGTCTCGAACCATCTCTAAATCGATTGATCTTCATCATTGCCAGGTTATGATGTTGAGGGAACCGTGTGTGTGTGTGTGTGTACGCGCGCATGTGTGCTATGGCCTGTTATAAGATGGATAGCCCCGGTCATTGATTATGATTGGCTGAGCCGGGTTCGAAACACTCTCATACTTTCAGTATTACTGCGCCCTTCCACTGCGTCTGTGTGTTGCTTGGCAACCATTCTGTTAAATGTCACTGAAGAACTACATTGCTTGACGGAAGAATGATTATTTGTCACCAATAAATTATTGCACTTTTTATTGCTGTGTGTTTATTTTATGAAACCCTGCCAAGTATACAGTATGTAGTAAGCGTTTTATAAAAGCACTAAGCCACGGAGTGCCTAGCAACGCCCTATAGCTGTTCTAAAATCACTGTAAACCACGGCCTCTTGTGGTTTATTGTTTTATAATGAACCTGTCTTCACTATCATCACCATGAATATATGCATCATGCTGGCAGGATGTGCACCTACTTATCTATGACATCCCTTGTTCAACTGTGCGCATTGGCTGTGTGTGTGTGTGTGTGTGTTAAGGACATGCTCTGTTTTAGAACTCTTCAGTGTCTAAATCAGGTTTGATTATACCCTCTCCCACTCACCCTCATTGCTGTATGGAACCAGGCCAACCCGGGGAGTCGGGGTGTCACGCTCACCTTAAAGAGGAACTGGATATTAAATCTACTCTATCCATCCATCCTCATCCACAGAACGTGTTATTTACATATTCTGATTCCTCCAAATGAGAAAGGTACTCTGTGGTAATTTATGGGGTATTGGATGAGAGCAGAGTAAACATGAACAACACTGCCATCAGATGGTCAAAGACAGAATGATAGTTATGTATGGTAACTCTAGTTCTATGCTGGGACAATGCTGGGATGGAGGCGCCCCTGAGGCCTCCCTCAAGACGTGAGGATTGCAAATGTTTGCCCCAAGCTCAAACAAGCTGTTATATACTGCCATATCTTGGTCAACACAGATAATCAATTAATCCAAATATGACTATAGACTGAATAGGACAGGTAGAATGAGAATACTACACTAATACTAATTAGAGATAGATATGGGTGCTCGATACAAGATCTTTGGATGTCTATGCATTTGACTTATTGGCAATTCCATGCAAAACTCAAAACTCAAAAAAAATCATTATGTTAATATATGGAACTTTAATTTTAGTACAAACACTTTGTCTGTGCAAAACCACTCTTTCTGTCCAAGTAGTTAACAGCCATTTGACCAGAGGAAAAGTCACATTAACTAGTGATAACAGCTGAACCTTGCCAATCCAAAACCATAGAAATACCAGACGACAACTATTTACAAATATTAAATTTGCATACCGTATCATTTGGATTATTATTATTTATTCTGTGCATTTGGATGTCCTAAGTTCTGATAAACAGGGTGTAACTGCACAACTGACAAGACGTATGCATACTCTTCACACGCTGAGTTCATGAAGCCAGTGCTGCCACCTTCTTTGCTCTGCGAGCTGCTCCAGACTTCCTCTTGGCCTTGGGCTTGAAGCGGGGTTGTTGGGAAAGATTTTTGTTCCCTCCCTTGGCTTTGGACCTACTACTGCACAAGCAAACGCAGACCCAAAGACAGAGAAACACAAATTAAGTCGAGTCATGCAAACATTTATTACTTTAAAATGACTGGCTCAGTGTTGGAATCGTAAGCTCAAGCCGTTGAGGGCTCGAATTGTAGAGTGCGGCCTGTGAATGTTTATACGATATGCAAAGTTAAATCCCGCTGTTATGAGCAGCGGGATGAACTTTTAAGTCCATCTCCAGTACTTCTTTGTGTATCCATCCCTCAACACAATAGGCAATTTATGTGAATAATCATGTTCAGAACTCTCTGCAATCAAACCTTATATGGTGAACTCACGTGTCGGTCCTGTGCGTGTCTTTGAGGGGGCAGGCCTTGCGTTTATGCTCCCGGCTTCCGCAGTTGAAGCACCCCTGCGTTCCCTGGCCCTGCCCGCATGGGTGGTCTGGGAGGGCACAGCGACCACACGACTGGCAGTGCCTCCAGGCTGAAACAGTAGAGGAGAAAAGTAAAGGGCGTTTAACTTATTAGGGCTTGCCGTCGTTTCCATTTAAATCATTTGTTTGGGTTTTTTTTTTGTGCTGGTATGAATTGATTAAAGATGGCGGCTTGTTGTGGCAGCGTTGGCTTAATCATTTCAATCTTCTTGGTTTTGTTGTCTTTTTTTCCTAATGGAACTTGAATAGCCATAATGTGTATTTGCACATAAATATCCACATCGATAGCCAACAACATCTCTACATTAATTTTCCCATATTGGGTCAAGTGCAGTCTAGTCCAATTAATTCATGGAGACGTTAAATCTTAAAAGCTGTAATTCCAGTGACTCAACTCACATGGCTTCACACATCTCTCACATGCCGAGCAATGCTTCCATTCACGACCATCCTAGAGAGAGAGAGAGAGAGAGAGAGAGAGAGAGAGAGAGGCGGTGACGCTCGTACCGTACGCGTGGATTAAAACACAACCCTTGCCTTCGTTACAGCGTATGAACGTTTACATCTACAAGTTAGCACTTTACCTTAGATGGGCACACGTTGCATTTAGCGCAGTGCTTGTTCAGGGACCACACGTATCGCTCGCATGTAGCGCAAAATCTAACGAGAAAGAAAGGAGAGATACATTAAAGTGATCTTTTTTTTTTTTTTCCATCCTGAAGAGCAGTGTTTTCCCTGCCGTTATAAGACTTGGGTGCAGCGCTGGGCTGAATTGAGACAGTGTATCCCTTTCGTTACCAGGCGACGCGCCACTCCTAGCAACTTCGCATCCTTGAAGCGGCAACGATGTATCGCGCAAAATGTTTTATACAAATCTAACCGTAAAAGAATCCTCGTTTAGGCTACAGGGTTGCAAAGTAAGGATGAGCATTTGAAATCCTTTTCACAGAGCATGGCACTGTGTTTCATCCCTTGATTAAAAAATGTCAATCATGACCTGACAGATTGTGTGCGGCTGTTACCTGTAGCCCTCCTCTTCAGGAAGGACGATGTCTCGAGGTGGGATGTTGGTGAACAGTCTGACGGGAGACTGCTTCCTGCCCGTCTTCCCATGCTTGTACAGGGGATGGTTGTCATAGTCCACCTGGACAGAAACATAACCTGGAGTTAGTTCATAGTTTACATTTAGAAAGAAACACTGTTTGGAGTTAGGTTATGGTACACCTCAAGAGAAACATAGACTAAGGTTAGTTAATACTCCAACTCCAGAGAAACATAGACTAAGGTTAGTTAATAGTCCATTTCAAGAGAAACCAGGTATGCGTGTTTCATGTGCAGGTATAGGCCATAAACACACCTTTCTCAGGAATTTTCTGTACACTCACCTAATGTAGCCAGCGCTACGTATCAAGTAGCTAACAACTGTGATATCTAAAAGCTATGAGATGCAGGTGCTGTAAGGGGATGATTGGTAGAGATAACGCTGTCGATGTGAAGCCAATGGAATCATGTTGTTCTGATAGCTGTCATTGTGTGGGTTCGACCTGGTAAACTAGGTGGACATTTGGACATAAACATTGCATTTTTTGTCCTGATTATTATCATTGACTGTATTTTTTTGCTTTCATGTTTTGTCCCAGAACTGCACCACTTGTAACAGCACTTTGGTCAACCTTGGTCATTTGTGAATTATCATTTTGTGCTTTATAAATTAACTCACTGTAGTCCACCTCCAAGAAAAACATATCTTAAGGTTAGTTTATTGTATTTCATTATCGCTGCTATTTATCTATGACTCATTAAACTAACTGAACTCGGGGTGTGCCAGACATGGGTTACGCCCTGCAATTATAACGGGGGAATCCCTATACAGATACAGATACATGTAGAGAACTGGTGCCGTGTGTCAACCCTCCTAAGGAGGAAGCGCTGATCTAGGACCACTGATCAAATCCCCTACAACATCTGAATCACCTTCACATCGAAGACAAATCTGACCACTGATCAGAGAAGCTGGCCGGCCGCTGAGTAGTACTGTGCATCCGCTGCTCAAGTCCGGTGCTCCCTACTCCTGCCTGCATAGTAAAGTGTGCTTATTCGCTGTATTTAGTTGGGTTCACCTCTGCCAGTGTGTGTAGCAGTGTGTTGGTAAAGCAGGCGCACATTTCCGGTACCATCCCACTTTAAAACATGCAGGGACGCGAGGGCTAAACTGGTGCTCAGCCCTCAAAATGAAAACCCAAAGGGGTTGGTAAATATACCTGTAGCGACTCGCATGCGGGTGCAGCGCGCTACTTGTGTGATTCAAACCTGGGATCATGTCTGTACCTGGTAGTCTAGCATGGCGAAGGAGGGCAGACACTCCAGGATGCGAGGCTCAAAGAAGTAAGGGAAGAGCCAGATCATGGGCATGTCGACGCCACCTCTGTCTGGACACACACGCAAACAGAAAGCTAGTTAGCTTGATAAGCCAAGTAGTGGAATCATTTTCATCAACAACAAATTGGAATATAATATAACATGGAATGATAGTTTATGTGAATAAAAAGGACATTTGCGGAACTAAAATTTGTCAATACTAACCGGGGCTCAGCAGTTTCCTCCACGTCTGTGAGATCAGAGAGAAACTGTTGGCCAGAGGCTTCACCAGGCCCCCGAACGGAGGGTCGGCCACCATCACCACCTCCTCCCCGTCAGACTCAGTGAGGAAGGCCTTCTGGACCGCACTGGCTGCCTAACAACGTGCATAGACAGGCCGACATGTTGACGGGCTCAACGGCACTACCTGAATAAGAGAGGTTCAACTGACGTGATTCCTACCTCGCCGCCAAAGAAGTGGTGGTTGAACATGTTATAGTGACAGAACTCGTCCTCACCGTAGAACTGTGCGTACCTGAAACAAGAATACACATTTCATTGCACGTTGTTCAATAAGTGGTCAAAGACCTGAGGCTCGGAAATGTGTTAATACAGCATCATTTCTTCTGCAGAGAGCAAGTTTGAACTTATCTATACGCACACACAGAGTTGGCAAATGCGTTAGAAATCCTGAGGCGTGTATCTAGGCAACGGTAAGGTGCTCGAGCGTACAGTGCAGGCTATAGCATGTAATGCAAGAACACACCCTCTCTGCAGCTCGATCTTGTGCGTTCTTTGCAGACACACGCGACCGAGAGAGGGAGAGCAGATCTACAGGCAAGCAGAGAGAGGTAAGCCGTGTTAACAGCCACTATTTCAATCTCACTCCAGTGTACCTTAGCTTATATTTGACTCATATAATATAAATACATAATAAAAGGACATTTTGCCCTGACATCAGGTAGTAGTTGAAAAGTCGTTGCACACTAAACAAGTGTGTTAAAATCGTACAAAATAAGCCTACGGTTGCCCTCCGAATGCAAAATATTCTATAAGTTGTTCAATATGTTTTGCAGGTGCTTCGTTTTAAGAAATTGGCTTCGGAAAATTAGAACACTGTCTGAATATCTTCCAAGCAGAGAGTTTGGCTTGAACCAACACAGGCATGTTTCCACAGTTATGAAAACCCGAAGAACTGGTTCTTTTGGAAACACGGCCATACCAACTTGTAAAACATCTGGATCGGCGCATGAATGTACAAAACTTGTCAAAAATGGCAGCTGCAGAATTAACATGCATTAAATTGCTTGTTTCTATCCTCAGACATGGCAGAAAAACAGCCTATATCTTTGGGAGGTGGACTGCCAACGCTGGCGCCATCTGCCCAGAGTGGTGTTGGAGCTCCCTCTGCAGGTGGTCAGGATGTATTGCAGGATGGCGGGCTGTGCCTGACGCCATTGGATTCCAGTGGCGAGGGGGTCGTTCAGCCGTTCCCACGTTCTCCAAAACTGATTCGGAGACTAGCTGAAGTGGGACAGCTCTCGCAGGTAGCGATGTGATGACATCGGGGGCTCCACTAATGTGCATTTAATCTTTAACAGCATATTCAGTCTCTGCTTTTGTCTTTTGTGGAGAGGCAATAATTCACGTGCAATTAAAAATGCATCTAACTTTATATAACTACTATCTAAGTGGCTTGACAATAACTCAGATACACCCTCTATAGGAGCAGTTGTCTAAACGTGTGGCAGAGCTCCAGACAGAGAGGTCCAAGGCTGAGGCCCATATCCAATCTCTGAAGAAACGCAAAGCAGACCTCTCTGTGAGTACAAGACCGCTGGCCTTCATGTGCTCTCCATACCTATTCCACAGAGAAATAGTACTGTCCACGGCAAGCGCAGACGGATAGATCACATAGGCTGACGGCGTGGCACTTTCCAATACAAAGGATCCTGATTTAACAATTCCTTGTACTATTAAACCAGTGGTGTCCTATCATGTGCCACGGAGGGCCGAGAGCATGCAGGTTTTCATTCCAACCAATCAGTACACCAGCTGATTTCACCGGTTAGCTGATTGGTTGGAATCAATACCCACATACTCTTGGCCCTCCATGGCACATGATTGGACACCACTGTATAAAACTAAGACAGAACCCCCTGTTCGGATCTTAAGATGATAAAACGAGTGAGGAGTTGGGGTTGGGGGATGACACCTCCCGTCATAGATGTTTCATATTATTGGGCCCATCACACAAAATCTAGCAAATTCTGGCAACCCTGAACCCTGTCCCTCAGCTCTGATGAGTCTTGCGCTCCTGCGCACTGCTCTGAACCTCCACTGTGACCGTACAGAGGTCACAGCGTGGTATAAACCTGGCAAGGTGTTCACTGCTCCTCTGTCCCTCCCTTTTCCTCGATGAAGAGGAGCACGGAGATGATGAAGCAGCAGGTTCGGGAGCGCTTCGAGGGCATGCACGCCGCCCTAAAGAAGGACGAGCAGGTGGTCCTGGACTCCCTGGAGCTAGACCTGAGACAGACCACCACCAGACTGGACCAGGTCCTGAGGAAGTGGGACCAGCACTCAGTCCAGGTCACCAAGTCCATCGTTGCCACCCAGAGAGTGCTGAGCAAGAACCAAGAGGCCGAGGGAAACGCAAGGGTCTGACTCAAAAGCTGTCCGTTATAAAAGTCTAACAAAGATCACAGCTGAACTTCATGTTATTATTACTATTTTCATTTCTGTGGTATTCACAGTATCTGTGCTTGTGTCTCTCCTGCAGGGTCAGCTTGAAAATCTGAGGTAACGTCCTGTTCTCTACTCCACCATCAGTTGTCATTTATGATCACAAGAATTTAGCTTGTGGTGTTGACTAACATATTGGTGCACCTTCGGTGGCCTGCTTTAGATTTGTCTCGAGTCTAAACTCATCCTTCTCCATGCCTTCCCAGTTCCAAGAAGCCACACGCCTCTGAGGCAGAAATCCGACTGAATGAAGAGAGATTTGAGAGGCTCCTGCAAACGCTATGGTCCATCTCCAAAGACCTGAAAGCTCAGCTGCAGAGGAAGACTCTGTTGTTAGGTAGGAAGATGACTATGTCTTCATAATATCCATCCTTTCTAACCATCTGGGCTAAATCACAATGAACTCGTTGATGCATACTCAAAGGTGAAAATGTCATCACAGAAAATGTTTGTTACATTTCAGATTCATCCCCCGTGACGATTGACAGACAGACCTGCCATGGCCAGATTGAAGTGACACCAGAGGGGCATGACATGTGCTTCTCAAGCTCCGCCCATTCTGCTCCAGAACACCCCCTTCAGTTTGACAAGGTTTGCTGCGCCTTGGCCTCGGTCACGGTGGCAGCTGGCCAGAGTTATTGGGAAGTGGATGTGCACTGTTGCTCTGCCTGGGCTGTGGGTGTGGCCTATGGCTGCATGGAGAGAAAGGGGCGGGACAAATGTGCCAAACTGGGGCGGAACAGGAACTCGTGGTGCATGGAGCTCCGGGACGGGCGGCTTTCCGCCTGGCACAACGACCGCAGCGTGGCATGCCAGGGCACCGGGCAAACACCGCCGAGCAAGGTCGGCGTGTGGGTGAATTACGAGAAGGGCCAGCTGACGTTTTACGATGCAGAGACCATGAAGATCTTGCAGAAGTTCTCGGCAGCCCTGACGCCGGTGTTTGACAGAGCTCATCATCAGTTCACCGAGCCCCTGTACCCGGCCGTACGGTTCCTCAGACCACCAGAGAGTCAGGTCTGGCCAAACCACATGGAGATCTGTGACCTTCACACTAAGTAATATTCCAGAGACTATCTGGCATCTTCATATTCATGTAAAACGAATGATGTGGATCCTAAAATTATGTCTTGCAAGTGCTTACGTGTGCAGTCCTTTCCATCCTTGTATGTCGTTATGATTGAGCAGCTATAAAGTAACACAATACAGTATATGAACGATAACAAATGAGACAGACCCACCTGATGTCTATGTCCAGCAGAAGGCTCTGCATGGGCTCATGTTTCCCCTCCAGGTTACGCAACTTAATCAGCTCCTGGAGTCTGACACAAAAGGTGACATCATGCTTCAATAAAAACATTTCTGACACTGCGTGATATGTCCGTCATTTATCACTACAGAGTTAAAACATTAGGCCTGCAGTATATACTCTGTAATTAGATTACATGAAATGTATTTATCGTCATGGGGACAGAAGATTACCGCAGCAACCAAAAAAAGAACAGTTAAGAAGTAATAGCATACAAGCAGTAATAACAGCACAGCATATTATATTCTTCCTTATGTATGCTGATATTTGTTCATTAAAGAGGCATTGTACATTTAAATGTGTTTTTTGAGCTGTAAACTAACTATTATATGACTGTACTGTTTGGTGCAGATATATCAACAATTAACTGTAAATGTACTGTACATGCAGACACAACCTGCACAGGAATAACCTTGTATATAATGCAAGGGACAGACATACAACAGGAAGTAGACTCTAAAAAAGCTGTCCCTCACCTGGGTGTGCCCACACACAGCACCTTCTTGTACCCCAGGCCAGCCAAGGTATCCAACAGGAAGTGTGAGCTACGGTCGGTGAACAGGTACTGGGCGTTGCTCTTCTTGTTCTCCAGCGGACGTAGTAGCACGCTGGGCCTCCTCAGTTGGGCCACGGTGATCTCGCTAGACTTGTGGGAAGAGTGGACCTCTTGCTCGCTTGGTAGAAGCAGAATCTGACAGTCCTGACAGAATTTCTTCTGATCCACAGGGAGGGAGGCGAACTTTCTAAACCTGTAAGATACTGTATGTTATGGTTCATGCAATCTCTGAACCCATCGGCTATCAGTCTGACAACGATTTAGCCTCTGGGGGCAACGGCCAATGACAATATATACATGTATATATGTTGTATATATATCACATCACAATATGTGTGCAAAATTAGAAGAATAAAATAAATAATCAAATTCATTCATTCATTGCATTGAACTGCATGGTATAGTTATGTGTTGTGCTAAACACATTTTTTAATAAAATTCTTTCACGTTTTATACCTCATTTTGTGCATTTTATGGATAAAATGTACTTGTTATCATCAAATTAGACCACAGAATATCATCACAATATGAATCAATAGACGGTATTTATCGAAGATGATAAATTATAATATTGAATTATTTCCCAGCCCTATGGCTCTCACATGGCATCTGTGGACAGCTGTTATTACCACTGAGCCCTCAACAGTAAGTATAGCCAACTTGTCAGTATGGGCCGATTCTTACCTGCAGCAGTATTCCTGCTGGGAGATCGGAGGCCTCTTGGACTGGTTCTCTGCCTCTCTGGCCAAGAGCCTGGCCTCCGACACCTATTGGTTATAATGAATAAGTATTCAATAATTCACTCAAATATCAACGCACGTTGGCCCACAGGTGACAGAAATACATCAGATCAGAACTATATAAGTGAGAGCCTACCTTTTCATTTTCCCATTGAAAAAAGTTGCAGTCTTTTCTATCTCTGCATGCTGAGCAAGCAAAAAACCTTCTGCCCTTCTCATCTCCTTTGCAGATCTTCTCAAATAACAACGTTGGACCTGGAAAAAAGACACAATAGGCTAAATAACATTGGAGGCAGGCTGAAGAATTGTCTCATTTGCAACATCTTGTCTTCTATTAGTGGCTACAATGTTCTTTAGATATGCTATCCTGCATCATTTTACTTTACCATGTGGACACGATGGAGCTTTTTTGTCCCCTTCTGGAAGGATAACTTCTATTCCAAAACTTTCATCGTTTTCCCCAGGCATATCCATATTGCTAGGATTAAGGGATTTCTTTTAAAGTATATGTCAACCTTGTTAAAAAGAGAAGCATGTCACACAAGAGGAAACCATGCCGGATGTGTTTTGGTCGCATGGATTTGACGTCACGACAGACTCATCGCGATAGAAGATCATTTATTACAAAGAGTTATTTTACAATGTTCTGCATGAGTTATTTTACAGTGTAAGAACAATTTAATGAAACTACAATCTATAAGCTTTATTACAAGTAAATGCTATACGCCACAGCCTGAAAATGAATAGGACCAATTTTTAAAATAGTGCATCTTTCTCGATATAGTATATTTAATGCCAGCAGGTGGCAGCAAAGTAAAGAAAAAAATGCCCTATCAGCGCACCTGCTATAATAAACCTAGATATAATCATAAAGTCTGAAGCTATTACTCCTTTTGGCAAGGAATTCACTGTAGATCTATACATTGAAATGATGTCTATACAGAGTGAGAGAACAACCCCTTACTTCTATTTTGTAATCTTATATCGAATCAAGAATGATTGATTTGTATCAAATAAAGAAAACCTGAGAAAATAATAAGACATTTTCATCCAAGATTTGTGCACGACGCACACTTTTGTCCTCCAGTCACTACTATTTCTGTGTATAATGTCTGATAATGAACATCAGACTGACAAAAGGGCAAAAATCAAGACTGTTGTTGTCGCACTGTTGCCTGACGCCTATCCTATGCGGTTTGTTTACACTGCGTAGCGCCACTCGTTTTGTAGTCCAAAATAAGATCAATGTAAACTATTCAAACGTCTCTTGTACCTCACAAGGACTACAACTCCCATTCGTCCCCCCGTACGCTGTGAGCGCAGTAGCTCTGTCAGAGGCGCTATTCATCACCTGGGTGGAGGGATGCTGAACCAGCGTCGCAATAAAGCGCCTTTCTCCACTGTGCGTCCACACCCATAGAGGAGGGGAAACAGCTCTGCAGCATTAGGACACTGTTTATACAGCTCTTTTGGAAGATACTGGAGACTTAACATCAAAAAGACAACTAGGCTTATTTGTGGTCTTCTGCGTCAAACATTGTACTGTTCATCCTTTGGGGGGAGCAGGCTTGTGCGCTCTGCGGCTGGCATCATCCATGCAAAGTCAACGCTGCCCACCAGAGACGCGCAGCTGAATGTGGATAGTAGACTATTCATTATTGTACATTTGACTGTCGAGGACATCTGAGGATTGCCACCATGAGCAGCACGGGTAAGATAATGAGGATTCAGTGGGTTCTCGTCCTGTCTCTCGACTGGCATGTTATTATGGTCAATTGTTATCATTACCGTTTATACTGTCAACATCACGTCGCTTGAGGGTATAGAGTCAAATATATGAGCTCAAGATGTTAAACTACAAGGAAAGATATGAAGCTGCAACGATCCTTTCGTGGGTGAGGTTAGGACGTGGCTTCTGTCCCTGTTAAATGTCATATGGCTGAGGTTTGTGTAGAAACGCCCACCACCCTACATCTTGATGGCTCTTTCATTATGTTGCAATGCAGGCACTCCAGGTTTTCAGAGCACGACTATTGTCTAGGTCTGACTGCTTGAAAGGCTAATGTCAGAACTATGTATTCTCCCAGTGAAAAATTCAAAAGTGCTCTCATAACATAATGAAAGGAGGCGTGTCACTATATCCAGACAACAGTCCCAATGCACCTACAGTGGATGTATTTTGTTCATGCAAACAAATAATTAAATAGCAATGGCATGGTACCTCTGGCATAGAACACAAGGCATAATCCTGCCAAATAGGATATGATGAACCAGTGAGGTACAGACTCAGGCCCTTATTGTCTGGTTCATTACTACAGAATCATGGTACTCCAACATGAGCAAATTATTTTAATTAGGGTGACTAATCAATACCCTGCACCCAGCCAGCGGACCACCGTTTGAACTACTAATGAGAGGGTGCTGTAGTTTGTCCAAGAGTGGAGACAGGGAAATTCATTAGCACATTGCAGTGAACTGCCAGAGAAGACACAATAGGAGATAGTTAGTCTGGAGCTTTGTCTCCTGTCTGTCATGCTTTTGAAATTTGACCTCTCACCTTTAAGGAATGTTGTTGGCTGGATGTCAGTGCTAGATATGTGACGGGAGTGGAAAATTCATTTCAAATATCTACCTGAGTGTGATGACAGCTGGCCTCCACATGCTTGCTGGGTCAAGCAATGTTGGCTAGCTTGTTCCTAATAAACAGTATCATGTGTGTGTGTGTGTGTGTGTGTGTGCGTGCATGTGTTCCCAATTCTGTCATATTTCAATAATAGTGTCTAGCTAAAATCATATGTTGAAGGCATCTGTTTTTTTTTAGTCTGTTTTGCAGTAGCATCTGGTAAGTGATCCAGTAATTTGGGGGTGCATGTAGGAGTTCAACAGTCCTGTTGTTAGCCTACAGGCTAGACTAAATTGATCCAGAAAGAAAAGAGCAATGCATGCCTTAGTCTCTCATTAAATAGTTTTTGCCAATTCATCACTGTCTGTGTAGGAGCAGTGGTAGTTTTAGATGAGTAGCAGTGTTCGTGATTTGTAATACTCAGGTACCTCTTTGGTTTAGGTACACTGACAGCACTGAGCCTTACACACAATAGGGAGTAATTATCAGTGCCTAACAGGGATGAATGAACGGCAAATAGCCTGTTAATTCCAGCTCAGATTACTGCCACAGGTCACACGGGAAGCAGTCTGATCAATAGTGCTTTGCTCAAGCTGTTTTCTGATTGTTTGGTACTGTTGGGGTCAATAGCGTGAACCTGCTGACCCTTGGCAATATTCCAATGGTGCTGGTTATTGGATTCATAAAAGGAACAGTGTGCATCACAGCCTGAGTCAACAGAACATGGTTCTGTCTGTTGTGTAGGCTTATAGGCGCTCTGTGATATGCCTCAAACCCTGAGAAATAAAACCCTGCAGCATTGGTGTGGAACACACACACACATTTACATTTACAGTACGCTATAATCAGTATCATCATCAGTAACAGTCTTAGGACTACATCACACTCTCACAAAGCATCTGTCGTATTCATATGTGGGGGTCTAATACTCCATCAGTAAATCAAGTGTAGCAAAAAACAATTCTACTAATTTGCGTCAAAGGCCCAGTGAGCTTGTGTCAGAGGAACTTGGACTAGGTCATCATCAGTGGGCGGCCATCTTGGCTATCTAGTGAGTGGGTCCCAGCTCTTCACAGGACTATGTGAGTTGATCCAGAGCCAGATCACACCCACCTCCATCTTAGTGTCTGACTCTCTGTGCCAGGGTTCTGCTGGAGGACAGGGTCAAAGTCAAGGGGACTCTAAAGGCCTTCTGTTTAGAATACTGAAGCAGCTCATAGTTTCTGTCATGTTATGATGAGACCGGCGTGTTTAGGGTTTAGAGGCCAACCTGATACCAGGAAGTTTAGGGTTTAATGCAGGGAGAAATCCTTGCCAAAACCTCTATTTAGCATCTCTATCTATCTATGCATAGATAGATGCATAGACAGATAGATATGGTGATTGACTGGTGTCCTGCAGGTGCAGGGAGAAGCTCTTGAACTTACTTGCCCTTTACTTACCCAATGTATTCAGATAATATATGCAATATTAAACATTGTCACTGCTGTGACACCAGTAACACAATACGTTTTAGCCAGCAGCTGTGCGTGGACTTTTTTTTTGGGAATACATGCCCAAGAGAGTAACAATTGTTTGTGCTATGAGCAAGGAAACTGTGTTCTCCTGGTAAGCACGAGCTAGTAAAAAAAATTGCATCCACCCACCCACATACAGATTGAAAAACACAGAGACAAAAATACTCGCCCATAAGCACACACACACGCACACACGCACACACGCATGCACACACGCATGCACACACACACACACGCATGCACACACGCATGCACACACGCATGCACACACGCATGCACACACACATGCACACACGCGTAAACAACAGCGACAGTGTCGCTGTATCATTTGTCTGCAGTTAAATAATGTGTGTTGTAAATCAAGTGTTACACCAGTTTTGCAGGAATCTCGCATGGAGCCCAGCCTGTGTCTCAGGGATCTACGTGGGCCCCTACTATGTACTCTGTGTCACCAATGATAGATGTGTGTACACACCTGCACATTGTGCTCCATATGGAAAAACACGAGTAGACCGAGAGTGAGAGGATAGGAAGAAAATATCGGCGTATGTGTTTTAACTTCACGTCGCTTCACTTCAAGTCTCTAGATATTGTGTGAGCGTTCGCGTTTGTTTGTGTACGTATCCAAGGGGTTAAGGGATCGTAATAGAGCTGGGCGATGTGGGCAGCAGTGTTTCCTCTATAATTCTTTTGTAGGAGTGGTGATTTAGGGTCATTTAGGACTCGGTTCCGTGCCTCTCCCTGTTTAGGTCCTAGCTTTGCCTCCCTGTGCATGTTGTACGCCTCAACCTGTTCTTTGCTTGATAAAAGCGCTAGTTCTAAACGTTTGCCCTGCACATTTGTCCTCTTGGAGTATATCTGTTGAGATTTCATCTTTGTCGTTAATGTTTTTACTTTTGTGTTCCGCAACTCCTCTCGAAGTGGTTTTGGTGTTCTTGCTGCGGAGGCCAACCACTGCTGCAGGAGTGTAGGGGACACACTGGTGGGCTGATCCAGAGGGGAGAGGTGTGGACAGTCAAGTCAGTCAGGTGACACCACAGCTGTTGTTGCTGGGATAAATACTGGCTGATCTCACTGGTGCTAAGCCCCCCGCACTGGGCCTCCAACGCATACTCACACCAGCAATTAAGCCTGCAATGTGTAGTGGGCCTGTGACATTTCCTTACAATGCTCCTTGATGCAGGGATTAATAGTACGTTGCACATCCTGCATAATCCCATCGATAAAATATCAGACTAGTTTGGTGTGATCAGAAGGTTTGGAGATGGCCGTAGCTCCTTATTAAGTCTATAGATTGATGCTGAAATAAAGATGGTTGCCTGTTACATTATCATCCAATTGTTTTAAGTCGTGATTATCAGGAACTGAAAGCAGTGGCAGTTTTTTTCATTCTTCAATCTGTTCCCACAACAGAACATTAGATATCTCAGTCTTAATGATCACTTAAATTATCTAATTAGATCATATTAGATTAGATTAGATTAGATTAGATTAGATTAGATTAGATTAGATTAGATTAGATTAGATTAGATTAACTTGATTTATCCCCCATGGGAATTGGGTTAGGGTTATTTTCTTGCAAATAGAGATAAAGATAAATAGATCCAACAAAGAAAGGATATCAAATAATATAGTAATAACAGCTAAGGTTGATACATATATCACACCAACATAATAATAATAATATATATAATTTTTTTATTGTTGCTATTGTTATTGTTGTTGATATTTGTGTGAAATATGTGGTTTTAAGATGGCCTGTACAAAACTAATTTCCACTTGTGGACAATAACAGTAACAACACTCAAAACAACAAGTACAAGTAAATGGTAAAAACATTTACGATTGAGGCCTCAGTCAAAAGATATTTTCAAGCTCACCCTCCTCCCACGGATTCCTACACTCCCCTCCTGGGTTGGTGATTGTCAGATGATCTTTCATAAACCACTGAATCATAATTTATTCATTCCTCCCTACATACGTACATCACACATATGGAGCATGGAGACCAGGCTGCCTGATTGAGTCCTACGTTGGGAGAACATGCTGAGCTTGTGACATTTAGGAGTGACAGTGGAGAGCTAGGTCAGCCATGCATTTTACTGGTATCTCCTTGGACCTCTACGGAGTTATGTTACATGTGTGTACAAGCAGCTATAGCATGTTGGTTAAATGACCTCAGTTGAGCAGGTGACTATGTACTGTAGGTAATATAAGGAAACTGTTTACTTTTAAGGCAGGCATGGTGTTGCAATTGGCTTAGTAATGTTAGGAAGCTTATGCTAGCTGTGGTACTTTCTTCAATGTTTGTGTGTGTGTGTGTGTGTGTGTGTGTGTGTGTGTGTGTGTGTGTGTGTGTGTGTGTGTGTGTGTGTGTGTGTGTGTGCGTGTGTGCGTGTGTGTGCGTGTGTCAGATCGTAAAACT
>OMKK01078097.1:0-14526 GCA_900302305.1 Polymixia japonica
TCGCCTCACCAAATCATGAAAATACTTAAATACTCTCCAGACCGAGACCAAGACCAAGCATGCCACACCTACATTTAAAACATCTCACCCTCTGTATCCCAGACCAACATCTCACCCTCTGTATCCCAGACCAACATCTCACCCTCTGTATCCCAGACCAACATCTCACCCTCTGTATCCCATACCAACATCTCACCCTCTGTATCCTATACCAACATCTCACCCTCTGTATCCCAGACCAACATCTCACCCTCTGTATCCTATACCATCTCACCCTCTGTATCCTATACCAACATCTCACCCTCTGTATCCTATACCAACATCTCACCCTCTGTATCTCACACTATCTCACCCTCTGTATCCTGTCCCAACATCTCATACCATCTTTATGCCACATCAACATATTATTCTCTCATTCTCTTCTATAACGGTCCAGTAAAGCAGGAATGCCATAATAAAACATACACACACCACAGCCCATACTGTAAAATGAACCAACAGAGGACAAAGTAAGCTATCATTTCATGCTCCATGCGCAATTTATTACAGTAGCTCAGTTTTCCACATATTTCATAAGCCAAACATGTCTTTGCCACTGTAGTTTGTGGTGCGGTGGAGACAAGTCATTTTCCCACTGAGAAATGTAAAGCGAATACACTATAGAAAACAGCTTTGACTAATTTATCATTGAACTGCAAAACTCAACCACAAAAAAAAACACTCACACGCATGTTACTCTTTGGGATGAGCCTCCTCATTGGTTGGAATGTCTGCATGCAATCTGTCTGTGTGTGTGTGTGTGTGTGTGTGTGTGTGTGTGTGTGTGTGTGTGTGTGTGTGTGTGTGTGTGCTTATGTCTGTCCATTTTAAATGTTTTCCTGGTCTTTATTTACTTTTTTTTCTGCTCATTGTTCTCTGCGTACATTTCCGTTCGTGAGGAAAAGACGGAAATAGTGAGTCTTAACGTCTTGCGCGTTGAATTCACTGCATGCATGCAAGTGTTTGAGTGCATGTGAATGCATGCATGTGCACCTGCACACATTTCTGCACCTGCAGTACTATACCCACCCCCTCGTGTGTGTGTGTGTGTGTGTGTGTGTGTGTGACTCTGTCTGCCTGTCTGCCGTAGGCCCCCAACCGTTACCGTAGCGATGGCCACGGGCCTCCAGACCTCAGTATGTAAGCTTTACAAACCAACCGGTAGTTCTCGGTTGAAATAGAGTCTCTCTATCGCTTCACACAGTAGGTCTAGTGTGTAGCTCACAGTCTGGAGAGGGGGAAGGACAGGAGGAAATACTGTATAACAGTTTAGCTTGTTTAACAGTTTAGCTTGTTTAACAGTTTAACAGTTTAGCTTGGCAAATACGCACACATCTAAGCTAAAGCGTCTAGCCCTGCGACGCGCGGCTACGAGCCCGCGGGACCGTACGGCTAGCCGCTCCTCCCACCGCTGCCCACCTGTAAGGAACGAAGCCACGACGAGTGCGTAACGAAGCCACGATTCAAATTTTGGTTGTTTTTCGTTTCGCCCGTTTCCTGCAGCCGTCCTGGTGCGCTTCCTGACCAGACGCTTCATCGGTGAATACGCCTCGAACGCCAGTGAGTGTCTCCACAGTTGGTGAAAATGATGCCGCCTGGTTGTCATGGCTACGGCGTTGTTTCTGGAGAGTAAAGTTTGTCCTTCATCATGCCAACTACCTTTTTTTTCTGAGAGTGTATTTTGTCTTTTAGTGCGCCATGCCCAACACATTTCCCCTGAGCTTCTCTGCCGTTAATAAAAGGGAATATTGAATTGGACGCTGTGTAATTTCAGCATCACCCTCAATTTCATCCACATCTCACCTCAAACAAAAAAAAAAAGAGAGAAAACTAACTAAAACAAATTAAAGATTTAAAGCAGACAACTGAAGTTGGATGAAAAAAAACACAAACACAAGGACAAAAACACAAAATGATACAAAAAGTATCAAGTATATAAGTAACATCCCACATCGAATACGAACCATATTGTACAAATGTCTTATACAAGATCAATTGCAAACGTTCAGATATAGCAAATAAAGCATTTTAACAGGCAACATTTTTACAGTATTATTGTGTTTGCTGTGCACCTTATTTACCTAATGTCCCCACGGGGATCAATAAATATATTTAACGCATTCCTCATTTCAGATTCCCTGTACCGTAAGAGACTGTCCATCGATGGCAGACAGCTGAACCTGGAGGTCTTTGACCCCTGTTCTCAGGTACAACATCGATATCCTACTGAAACATAAAACCCATCGAAACTCAGTTTAACCACTTTCATCATAAAGTAGAGTTTACAAACCTTTTCAGAAATATATAAATCTCTGTGGTAGGAATTCAAAGTATACACGACAGCAGGTACTATGACGTGGAGTATGTTGTCCATTGGGTTGTGGTCGGTGGTCGGTAGCCTTAGGGCGATCACCAGCTGGAGTTCAGAGTTCAACCACCTTTTCTACGTACATACGCTACGTAACTGATATACATAAATGCTTCTGGTTCAGTACGCTGGGGAAGCTTCCTACCCCTGACCTCGAACAAACCCTGGTGTGATGTTTACCTTGGGCAGGCACGTGTACGATCCATACCGCACTTAAAGTTGGGGATTCGAAAAGGGGATTTATGGGAGTATCCCGGGGCGATGTGTGCCGACGACTGGCCCTTTGAAGGAGAGAGCCGTATAACCTGCCTGCATCTCCGCCAACGGGACCAAAAAAACCCGAGAGGCCTTTTACTACAAAGTTAGTATTTTATTGGAATACCCAGAGGCACAGGAGAAAAAAAGGGGCCGGTCATTGTCTTTCTCGGTTAAAGCTCACTGTAAGCTAAGCCCTCTCATAAGGGATCCTGCAGTGAGTCGTCTGTCTTTACGGTCTGGCTTGCATAAAGAAGCTATGGACTCTATAAAGAGAGACTGTAAAGGTAAGGATGATTGGGCTTTTACAACAATGAGGCACCTTTTTCTTTTTTTCTTTTCAAGGTCAGTAGAACGTGTTCCGAGTCTTATTCTTATTCTTATTCCACCTCAGGACTATTGTTAAAAAAAATAGCCCTGGAATTATCTGGCCAACAGTTGATCCTGAGGAGGGAGTTTAAGTCTTCAACTCTGTTACACATGAGATAGAGATAGATATGTTTGGTTAGATATGAGATACGGTCATGGTGCTTAAAGCGGGGGAAGTGGTTTTATCCAGCAAGACTGCTGAAGTTCCCCTGAGCAATGCCTCACGTTGGGTATTGAAAAATAGCTAACATTAGCTAAAACCCCTGTGACGCAAGTCGCAAGGACACTTTGAAACCAATATGTCAGTGTTGGCTGTATCTCTCTGTAAAACAGGGGGGGTCCTGAATTAAACATTGTCACCGTGATACCAAAGTAAGAATGCATTGTCCTCGACAGAGCTCAGAGGCCAGGTGTATTATGGAGGAGCCAGTGGACTGGGCAGACGGCTTCGTAGTGGTGTACAACATCAGCGACCGGACCTCTTTCATAAACGCCAAGAACATCCTACGGCAGATCAGGGAGGCGCGCGCGGACAACTGCAAAGGGTCAGAACCGCCACAATAAGAGTATGAAGGACAACGGACAGAGGCTGAGGAACCTTCCCACTCTTGCTGTTTCTTAGAAAATTGAGCTTTTGTTCTAAGGGTACTGAAATATAGGAGAACAGCTATTAGACTATATGTTTGTCTGCATACTTACCTACAAATTTGACTGATTTATTGCACTGATTTTAACACGCTACCACACTTCAAAGTGCTGCTACGGGTTACATGGACTTGGGCAATATAGTATTCTCAAATACCTTTTATAGTTTGTTTCCTGCCTTGGTGGGCGGGGCTTAACTAATAGCAAAACACATCGTGTGCCAATAAAAGTAGACAGTCACAGGAATGAATAAGTCAATTAAGCATGCCTCTCTGTGATCGAAACCCTACTTGACCATATTAGTTTGCCACGCGGTGCCCACCCATCTGAGACTCCATGGAAAGGTTTGCAACTGTTTTTTGACTCAAATCTGCTGTAAACCTACAGACAGCCAGAGGATTTGGTGGGCCAACCATATCCATCAAGCTGTCTTCATGTGCAAAGGCATCCCAGTAACAGAGACAGAATAGATTTATTTTGCCAGTGACTACAGCTATGAATCTAAATCTTGACATCAGTGATTCATGATGACAATCTGAAACTATACAATTAAATAACTTTTTGTTCTTGGCTCACTTGTGTTAGATTGAAGTCTAATAAATAATATCCTCTGGGAAATTAGTTGTTGCAGCAGCAAAGTTAATTACATAGTTGAATTAACTCATGCAAAATCCCCCCCATACATTTTGAAAAGTACATTTAAATGTTACCATAGAGTTGGAATCATTATTTAGTGTGGACTTGGGACGAGGGGCTGGGATTGATTGATGGCACAGTTAGAAATACTGATTAAATATTAGTAAATTTAACATTTTAATAAATATATTGTTAAAAAAAAAGGTACTTACCTATCTGTCTGTTCCAGGGAGATGGAGGTGCCCGTCTGTCTGGTGGGCAACAAGCAGGACCTATGCCACGCCCGGCAGGTTCGAGAGGAGGAGGGCCGCTGCCTGGCGGAGGAGAACCGGTGTCACTTCCAGGAAGTGTCCGCGGCCGAGAGCTACCAGGACATCGCCAATCTCTTCACCCAACTCATCCGACAGGTGATGGAGCACCTGAAGTACCGCGCGGACCGTCGTCGCTACAGCGGCTCCAAGTCGATGGCCAAGCTCATCAACAACGTCTTCGGGAAGAGGAGGAAGTCTGTGTGATCGTTTCAGTGATGTTGGCAGCAACTGGCTGGACTGAGATTCTGCCTACATTGACCACAAGCGGAGGGAACTAATGAAGAGGTCACGTTTGTGTTCAGAAACCGCTCAGCACACGTACAAACCTTCTAATAGTAGCACATACGTACTGTCACCGTTAAGTGTGCTTTGAGGTTATACTGTGGCATGTTAAATGAGCATTTTAACGTGCTATGTACACTCCAAGCAGCGCTGCTGACATGTCTGGCATATTTTGTTCCCTTTCTGTGGTTAATTTTACCGTCACTCATAACACACAGCATTGTGGGTATTTTTAATTTTTTAATTTTACTGTTAATTCATAGGTAGAGGCATTTTGCAATGTCATGCCTGCTCAGTGAGACCTGGACAACATCAACATCCTGACTTCAGTTTAGTGAAGCAGGTCTTACAAAGCTGTTGCACCTCAGCGAGTGTCTTTAGACAACTTTAGATAAAGGTTTTTGAACGTGGCTTTTCTTGATAATGCAACTCCTTTGAAAAGTCATGTTGTTTATTTGATATTATATGATAATTACAGGACATGTACAGTAGTCATATCGCATATCCTATCCTACATGTATGTTAATAGCTCATTAGCTCATGGTAGCTAGGACTGAAGATGTACTGTATATTCACTTTATTTTCCAGTAGAGCTCATCTATTTATAATAGTGCTGCTTATGAAGTTTTGTACAGATTATTTGGTATATTGCCTGATTCCTGTGTATTTGGTCTTATAAAAGAATCCACAAATTGACCTATTTCTTGAGAGAACACTCGAGTAATTCAAGTGCGAACAAATAAAAGAAAACTAACATAATACATAAGGGTATGAACATATTTTAACGCATTTAATATCATGGATGACATGGATGAATTAATTGGATTCTTATGAAATTCAATTATGTCATCAGGAAGCTATAAGGAAAGCAATGTACCGTACTTACCGCGAAAAATATTTTCAATTACTGGTGTGCGATGTATTTTTGTCAATGAATGTTCCCTTTGTAAATACTGTAAAAACATAATATGTTCGAGAGGAAATTAAAGAAAAACATTGCATAATACGACTCCTCTTTCACGTTTTCATTTGGGCTGCTGTTACGCTCTAAGCTCAATAATGTTTTCATAAGATGACCGTGAGAGAGAGAGTTTCTTTAAAGCCCTCACTAGAGCAGAACTTCCTGTGTGTAATTGCTAAAAATAGCAGGTTGATGGAGAAAAGTGAGAAAAACATCACTTCACGACACTAAAGCTTTTGGTGCTCAGCGCCAGTAAGTTACAACCATGTCCACTAGATGGCGGTAGACTGTATCTTTATGATAGCACCGTCTTCTAGGGATGAAGGTTTGCTGTAATATCAACTCCAGCGATACAATAGACAGAGGTCAACATGAAACCCGTGAGTGTAGATTATGATGAAAATGAAAGCAGGAGAAAATTGTCTCTTCTGACTGTTTACTACTCAAAAACGCATCTTCCGTCAGTCCGGTGGGGATTATTAACTAGCGGGGATTATATGAATAAAGCACAACCGTTGCCTAGATTCACTGAAAGTGAAACCTGTCTTCATCACCATTACCGAAGGACTCTCCAGTCTCTGCAGTACTCTTTTGGTTGTTTTAAATGATATTCGAGCATGGTCCGCTTGGCCATATTATGGTTTTTTCCTTGGAAAAACACCAACCCCAAATGAAGGTGAAGACCAGAGACCATTATCACTGCTTCCTACACACACACACACACACACACACACACACACACACAGCCTTTTATATGTTATTAATGACTATATTATGCTTGCATTTTGATTGGAACGTACTAGAAGGATTTTTTTTTTAAAGTGTGAACCTGTGACCATGTAAAATGCACCTCAAATAAACTTTGGTTTGATTCCTTGGGTTTTTTTTTTCTTCCCTTCAATCTCTTCACCTCCCTCCCCCTCCGTCTCCTCTGTCGTTCTCATTTTCCAGCGAGCTGAGGGGTGGAGACGGATGGAGACAGAATCTCCAAGCGTGGCCTTGTAGCTTCAGGTCAGTGATCTTATTTGGCCCCTGTGTGGAGGAGGAATTGGTTTTGGCTCAGCTGAAGACAACCATCCAACCAAGGGGATTGGATGCTGCTGGGACACTGCGAGAGCCAATCAGAGAGGCCATCGATCAGTTCCCCTTAATCTCACAGCTGGTGAGCACATCCCCACTCCAATCTAAAACTCCACAGCTTAGTCAGACTGACAGGGGATTGGATCACTTCCAAAAAACTTAAATCTCCACTGAAAAAATATAAAAAAATGAATTGGACCCAGTGAGGACCCAGAACAGGTTCTCTAAAGCATCTGATACTGAGTCACGTTTAGGTTCTGATAAACCTCTGAAAGACCCCTCATTGTCCATTTAAAAAAAAAGTCAAAGGAGCGATTTCACTTGTTTCTGATGCAAGTCGACTTCCTTCAAGAATTTTTGCTTAATTAAGTGACATTGTCTTGATATTAGTGGTCTGTCTTATTTCAACATATTGCCAGTATTGTATATTGCTGACTTCACTAAGCAGTACACTTTCAACCAGAGAATATGAGACGAATGACTGAAATCAGCTGGTGTAGCGTTTAGCTGGAATGACACCCTGCAGACGCACCTTGTATGAACAGTGTGCACACAGTGATTTGCATGCAGAATGTTTTCCACGTTTCGGGTTTCGTGTCCAGATGAGATATAAATATCCACAAACCTGCAAATCGCGAGATTGCTCGCATGAAAGCAGGAGATAGGATATGAGAATTGATGTTGTGGTTTAGGTTATTGAGTCCTTTACTTACAAAATACAGACATTTCAGTGGATGTTTGGATTCACGTGGATCTGTGTTTTTAAAACATCGATTAATGAATGAAAGGTGACATTTGTAATGGATATATAGCATTATGGAACGCAATCTTTCATATCGACACGTACAATCTGCTGTCTCCTGTAAGTCCTGTCACAGAATGTGAGATGCTGTTTTGCCTGTACAACATGTACCAGTATGAACAATATGTACCAGTATGAACAATATGTACCAGTATGAACAGTATGTACCAGTATGAACAGTATGTACCAGTATGAACAATATGTACCAGTATGAACAGTATGTACCAGTATGAACAATATGTACCAGTATGAACAGTATGTACCAGTATGAACAATATGTACCAGTATGAACAGTATGTACCAGTATGAACAGTATGTACCAGTATGAACCAGTATGAACAGTATGTACCAGTATGAACAGTATGTACCAGTATGAACCAGTATGAACAGTATGTACCAGTATGAACACAGTATGTACCAGTATGAACAGTATGTACCAGTATGAACCAGTATGAACAGTATGTACCAGTATGAACAGTATGTACCAGTATGAACCAGTATGAACAGTATGTACCAGTATGAACAGTATGTACCAGTATGAACCAGTATGAACAGTATGTACCAGTATGAACAGTATGTACCAGTATGAACCTACAGTATATCACTAACACAAGTTATCAGTATGTTTCTGCACCAACGTCACAGAGACACAATTCCTCTCATTCTGACTCTGGTAAAAGACTAAATCTCGCCTCTGCTGCAGAACGTTCAAGCGACCTAGTAAATGTCTTTGATACGTTTAAAAGGTACGTCATGATTACATAGATATGGTTAAACTGGACGGAGAAATAAGAAATCATTTGGGCCTCCTGCAAGTTGGGCTTGACTTTCCATCATTCAGATAGAGGTTGAATACATTACCTATAAAATATCTAGTTGATTGATTTATAATATAGTAAATATATCGTAAGTGATAAGTATATTTTCCACTTAAGACTGGCCATCGCTTGTTAACTGGCCTTGTAATGAACACTAACTCCTTAACCACAGAGAGCATATGGAGGAACTCCTAACAGATTCCTGGGAGGCAGTGACTGATGCAGTGGCAGGATTGTTGCTGATCAGAGCTATTACATTATTTAGGGCTTTTAGGGATTTATACCAAACTCTTAAAAGCCTGGCCTATTCAAATGTGAGACGTGTGAAGACATACGTTTGATTGTGTTCCAGCCCTGGAAACGTTTGTACTTTCGCAAATCTATTTGAAGTTTTTGTGCCAAGTTTTAGGCTGATATATCAAAAACATCATCTTCAAGTCGGGGGGGTCCTCAGTCTTGAAAATGTCCCAAAGCTATATAAGTATATAAGTTAAGGCCTATTAATATGTGTGGGTTGTTTTTACTTTAGGATTGCAACAATGTTTCCATGACATTCAACAACTTGAGGTCTATTTTACTTTGTTGGGAAAATGTCTACATTCCTGAAACTGTAGGATATAGAGGATCTGTGGTGCCTCTATATGAGGTGAAAAAAGTCAGTTAAATTGTGTTCAGAATCTCAATGCTGTTGTTACCTGCTTCAACTGTGTAATAATTGCATCAAAAACGACTGAGATACTTTATTTATATTTAATGTCAACCATCAATACTGAACACGTTTACACTCATCTGAAGGTCTTCTTACGTTGTGTGTGTTTTAATGAGCTATATAAGTAACGTGCTCTTCCTCCCCGAGGCCCAGAGCAAGTCTCCCTCGTTAGCTGAGTCGTGTTGTTTTCGACAGATCTGTGGGAACCAGATCCTATAAGACCTGGGGTAGACTCTTCAGAAAGGTGTTCTTGACCTACGGATATCAGAGTACATTTCAAATGTCCAGGCTACTAAGAAAACATCTCATAATAATCCCCAGTCTCAAACAGTCTCAAAATTAGTCTTTTACTTTTATTTATTATGGGAAGGGTTGCCAGGTATGTTCTTTTTAAGCACTGCCCTGCTTTGCAATCACACAGTCCCACACATGGACACCTGGGAGCCGCCCAGTACAACCATCTCTGTTTTGTTGGCGAGCGAGCAGCCTCACTGGAACAGTCTGGCTTGAGCCCCTCGCTCAGTGTTGGGTGGGTTGTCTCTCTTTCATTTCTAGATTCAGGTCCAGAAGTTAAAGTGCCGACCGTCCAGTCTGTAGTGTCTAAGGTCATGAAGCTGCATTAGTCGTTGTTTTATTTACATTGCCTTGTAAACAACTGCTTGGCTTATTTGTTTGGGGGTTTTTTTCAAACTGTTTATGAGCTCACTGGAGGGGAGTTTTACATTTCTGTGACAAAAAGCAGCACATCATATAGCTTCACATCACCGTATGAAGTGTAGGTTGCCCAGACGTGGCGTTATCTGACAAACCCCTTTCCAAAATTCCATCCGCAAAAAACATCCTCCAAATTTGTCTCTGCCCTTTTCACCGAGGACGTCGCGGCAGGCAGGCAGGCAGCAGATGGCCGAAAAGGCTTCCAATTTTCACAGACTGCTAATTAGAAGCATAACCACAGCCACCACCACTCACCTTTAATGTCAGCGAGAGACTCCTTTTAGCGCAATTAGCCTAATGGACCCGGCGTGAATGGGGCTGCAGTGCGGCCCAGGGCTGCTATTGCGTCGGCGTTGACGTTATGTCAAAAAATAAGGACAATAAACGTCTAATGCACCGAGATGCATTTATCCCCGCCGCCTGACGAAAGACGGGACTGTAACAATGATTACCCAAACGAAGCTATTTAATTAGATGCATTAATAATTGAACTAATTAGCTCCCATGTGTCTCCCAAATGAACACGGAACCCAGAGCTTCTCTCGCACCTCATCAGTTGATTAATTAGTCTGTTGATCGTTAGCTGTCTTGACGGCCAACTATCAGATGAGAGGGCGGATAATGAGGGAATCGTCTGTCAATGGTGCTGGTTAATTAGTGCGACCTAATCTAGGGGCCATGTTAGAACAGTTGTTTATGCCTCTGCTCTAATGAACGAGGAGGATTTAGGCTAAGTGATCTATTTGGGAAAAGGCCCCGGTGTTTGTGGACTGAGTGGGCCTGCGTAGGAAAGCTGAATCCGTGTACTATGTTGTGGGTTTGTGCCGTCAACGCAACATTGTTATTTGTATAAATGTAAGGTGCCAAGCGGTCTGCGCTCATGTTGTCTATAGGGGGGGACGCAGTAATCTGGATTTCAGGTTGGTGATTGCTTTAAAAGGGATCACATTTCTCTTTCTCTCCGTCTCTCTCTCTCTCTCTCTCTCTCGCGCGCGCGCGCACCCACACGCTCATTCATTCCCGCATTCTTCCCTCTCGCGCACGCACGCACGCAAACAAACACGCGCACAAACGCGCACGCACGCACGCACACACACACAACGATGCATCTGTTCTGTTGAAAAGCCAACTATGACTAGGGCGCCCTGCAGATAATTGGTGTCCTTGGAGTTGAATAAGCTCATTCTAAAACACCTCAGGCTCGGGCTGTCCTGGTGTGCGACTGTGTATTGAATAATTGATTCAAAGAGGGGGGAGGCGCCACTATCAGATCTGAGCATAATGACTTTATATAATTAGCACGCAGCGTTGGAAAAGCATTTCGACTGTGGGAGTTTCAGCAGAGAGCGCTCGGACTCAACGGGGAGAGCTATAGCCGGTCGAGAAGGGATCATTTTAAGCGCCCTGAGCCTTCAGATACAGACATTCTTACGCGCTGACATCAACTAAAATAGCGCAGTGTTGTTTTGAGGACACCTCTCTCTTCAGAGCGCGGAGATCACCCGAGGAAACCCTTCTTTCCAAAAAAAATCCTCTCCGTCCAAAAGAAATCGGTTTTTACGCATGCGGTGCGAGGACGAGGATGGCTGTTCCTTCGCGGTCGTCGAGGTCGTGAAAAGCTTAGCGTAAAGTTTGAACGATTCGGGGTTGATACCGAAATTGACGAAGAGCATCGAAGCCTCCCGCAGTCGTTACTCCGTCGTTTGCGCGTCGCACGGAGGAGGAGGAGGGGAGGATTGACGCGAGAGGGATTTGACTTGGAGTTGCGGTTGCTGTCATTTTCAAACGATGGTGCTGGACAAGGAGGAGAGTGAGTAACCTCAGACACGAGAAAAAAAATCCTGTTTTAACATCCTGCAACGTGTGCATGATTACGTTGTGTTTGCGTAATTGCAAAAAAAAAAAAAAAAGAGACGATAGAAATGTGCCGAGAACTTTCTCGGAGGATAGAAATGAACCGTGCAAGCGAGTCACCTGCAGAAGAGACCGTCCTGCACAGGGACACGATGTTCGCTTAGTTTGGGAAACGAAGAGCCGACTCATCTTCAGACAACTCCTTAAAAGCTCCTTTTTTTTTAAAAGAGCAAGGATAAGGACGATGTAGACGTTTTAAACATAATAACGCGTCTTTGCGTTATTTGCGTCGTTGCATCTTCCGCTTTGTCTGTCGAGTTTCTTATTTATCTATTCGATCTCCAAAAAAAAAAAACCCTCTCCCTTTCTCGCTGTGTTTACGCACGTTTGACCGTCTCCCGGCAGGTGTTTCCGTCGTGTCCCTCCAGTCCAGAGAGAAGCCGAGAGGCTGCGCCGGCTGCAACGGCAAGATCCGGGATCGTTTCATGCTCCAAGCCCTGGACCGGTACTGGCACGAAGACTGCCTCAGGTGCGCCTGCTGTGACTGTCGCCTGGGCCAGGTGGGCTCCACCCTGTACACCCGGGCCAACCTCATCCTCTGCCGCCGGGACTACCTGAGGTACAACCTCCCGCAGGTGGTTCCTGAGTTATTACTTGAAAAGGGATTCTTGTATCTCTGTCGAAAAAAAAATCCTACCTGGTGTTTACCGCTCCGTCTATATAAATATTCCATCTTCCGAATTGTTATTAATCTGTAAGTATAATGTTATTACTGCAGGGCGCAGCAATGCCGCATTTCCCAAATGCTGAACTTTTGTTCAGGATAAAATAGTTTCTAAGCCTATTTTATATGCATTTTTTGCTTATGAGAGAGCGAGAGAGAGAGAGAATTATGTGGCTTTGAGCAGATCCTGAACCAGACTTGAGGGTACGATAGAAAGCACTGAGCCTGCAGCAGAGCACACGTCAATGATGGTTAGGCTGAGACTATCCTCCTCAGATAACGAGTACACTTTCCTGCTCATACAACACCTTTCTGAAACGTCTATCCCAGGTCTTACACCCATCCGGTTCCCACAGATCTGTGGAAAAACCAGAACTTTAGCGGCTTGGCTAACGAGAGAGACTTGCTCTGGGCCTCGGGGAGGAGGAAGACCATGGTACTTATAGCTCATTAAAACACACACAACGCAAGAAGCCTTCAGATAACGAACAATGTAAACGCGTTTTGAAATTGTTGACAGCCTTCAGGTAAAGAAACTCGAAAGCACTCTTGCACACGTTGACAGATTTGTAGTTTTTTTTGACTGAAGCTATACTCTCGATTCTCTTTTGGCTCTCTCCTGGTGTAAAGAGGAATGTTGTCAGGTGAGCGGGGGAACTCCTGATATCTCGGCCACGTTGCTGAACTCGTGTGTTAGTCTCATGTACAATCCAGCTGGATTTGGTTGGAGCTAAGTCTCTCATTAGCTGCACTGCTCTTAGAGACCAAAACCCCTTTTGACAGTTAAATTGGCTAGATGGCCTCCTGTTTTCCTCATCATTGCAAGGGTGCAGACCAAAAGCCTTTGAAGAGTAGGATTAAAACCATGTGATTTCTTTTAATTGGACCATTAGTAGAGAATTAGCATTGAGCTTCGTACCCTCGTTAAGGAGAAGGGGAAAAAACCCACCAGGTGCCTTGTGAGGACTAAGGCTCGTTAGATCAGAACATTCTGTTAATTAGGGCTCGCTTTTGTTCTCTCGTTGGTCACTCGTTCGATGACGTGTTCGTTTGCCTTCTGAAGTTCTGCGGTACTCATGCTCTGTTCATTCTCCCTCTGTCTGTGGATGTACTTCCTTTTAACGGTTCTTCCTAGACCTTCTGTTCTATGGGGTATCTAATGGCGTGCTGAATAAAATCATTTGGTGGCACGGTGGTTAAGCGCTGAAGGTCCTGGGTTCAAACCCGACTGGGGCCTTTATGTGTGGAGTTTCACGCGGGTTTCCTCCCACGGTCCAAAGATACGCTGGTTAGGTGAACTGATGACTAATAAAATGCCCTTGAGCAAGGCTCTGGCCTTAGAACTGGAATCGGTCCCCGGGGCACTGCTGTGGCTGCCCACATTGGCTGCATTGGCTCAAATGCGGAAGACAGATTTCCCCACGGGAATCAATAAGTGTAATGAAAAATAAATGCGGTATCTAATGGCATACTGAAAAAACTAATGGTCACTATCTTGATGTGCATGAGACTCAGAGAGCCATTTGGTGGCTGTCTGTTCTTTGTGTACATTAAAAGGGGAAGTAAACAAGCAATGGCCAGACTTGAGTCAAATGGTATCTTCAGAAACTTCATAGGTGCTGTTTTAAGCTACTGGGAGGATTTTACTGCATTTGGACACTTTGTATCTTCTGAAGTTGTCAATCACAGAGGTGCGTTCATTCTAAAGTGACTTTCATTCACGCGTTGTTGTGTTCTAAGTCCTATTTGAAGAAAAGTTTTCACGCAAAAGTATGTCCCTGTTTGACTAGTCAACCCTCTTTATTTCAAACATGTTCAGTTATTACCTGAAAGTGATCTAAATGCATCCAAAAGACTTATTCAAGCAGCACCTCACCCCAAACACACCCTCCTCTCCTCTCCCCTCTCCTCTCCCCTCCCCTCCCCTCCCCTCCTCTCCTCTCCTCTCCTCTCCTCTCC
>OMKK01078113.1:0-11725 GCA_900302305.1 Polymixia japonica
TCATGATTGTTTCATTGCATTGCAGTATGTGGCAGCTTTTCATTTTTACATATAATATAACCCAATGCCTAATAAAATAAACAACAGTGGGGAGGGAGAGAAACAGAGACAGGCAGCTTTTGATGTGGAACACAGTGCGAGAATGAGATGTGGGGGCGGGGCATGGAGGTGGGGGCGGGGCATGGCCCTACTACAAACAGTGAAGGAACGAGGGGAGCCAGTATAGCCTAATGTCACAACAGATTACAGTTTCTTATGATATGACAAGATTTTATGTTTGAAGCCAGAAGAAATAACTTAAAATAGACAAACAAACCATGGCAATTGGTAGAGGGACTGACAGGAAATTCTTCTCGGATAGTTCCGCTCAATCTGTTGTTGTTTTAGTAGTTTTGGATTTATGATGCTTATGCGTTGTCTAATCTTATAGGCTGTTTTATTGCTGCGTGGCACTCACATATGATTGTTCATTTGAAATTACCATTACTAAAACATAAAGAACATAAACACTGGTGACACTAAAGTGGGTGAAGTTGCTCCGCGACGATTTATGATGCAGTCAGTTCAATGGCAATAATCAAAATTAATTTTGGTATGGGTATTAGGCCTAAATATTCTATTTTCATAGACCATGTAGCATTTGTTTGATTTTTTAATACTTGGATAGGGTAGCCTATATTCAATCCTTCATACAAACAATATGAAGTTGTATTATTGGGCGATATTATCGAATGCGCTCATTGGATAAAAAAAAATGGCCAGGCCATTATTGATAGAGGCAGTTGGAATCAATAACAGTCCAAACAATATTTTTCAGAAGAATCAATTATGTTATTCAACCTGAAACATATCAAATCAATAAAAGGTTTCAAATAATCTGAGGATTAGAGAGTTAGTCTGTTCTTTGCGCCCTCTGTCGCATTGAAGGAGAACTGAAACATTGAAAGGAAGGTCCTCACGGGAGACTGGCTGTTATTTTATAGTAATAGGAGCAAAATAGCTTCTAACTTTGTTTACAAATGTAATTTTGAAATTCTAAGAACACTGGTGTGTAAAAAAACACATATTTAGGAAAAGTCAAGGAAGGAGGGTGGTGTAACTTGTAGATTTTTAATTATTTTTTAAATGCTTAGTGGTCACATGACCACTCCTCCACGCTTCTAGTGTTAATCAATTCATTTATAAAAGAAAATGAAACAAATGAAAATGGGGATGGGTTGTGGATTGACGGGATGAAGGTTGAGTATAAAGCATGACATAAATTGAAAACAAAACATTACATAATAAATATCCACTTTAAAAGCTAGAATGACAGTGTATCTGACAATAAAGATATTGGCAGCTGAGAGGAGAAAATTTAGCAAGGATAGAGTCAGGGTAGAAAGGAGAGAGAAATCTGAGGCAACCTCCACACTGTATCAATAATCTTCACAGCAGCTGTGAATACGCCCTCTGTTTACCTTACTGCTAGCAATAGCTCAATAATATCCCAAACCAGGACGTACCATAACATGCAATATCCTGCCTCTATCGATAGCGGTGGGGAATTACATCAGCAAGCAGTTATATTGTACGCCTACAACCCTACAGTCGCCAAGGTGTTTCAATAAATCCGGGTTCTTGAGGAGTGTCAACATGGTTTATGAAAAGAGAGAATATTAACAAACTGGCCAACCTGAACCAGCACCGACACTTGTTGCAAAGACCATATTTCACTGAACCTTCAATCTTTTCATGTTATTTTAACAATAAATACTGTATATCACACAGTGCAGCTTTAAAACTGGATTTGAATAGCCATTATTTCCCCCTGATGTCACAGTTGTGCATCTTTGCCATTCACGGTTTGAAAGACCAGAAAGGCCATTTACTGTATATAGACACTGTTTTTCGGAGAGGTAGCTGAAGCATCCTAAGCTGCAACTGCATCCAAGGACAGCGTGTATCTAGCACTAGGATATGTCATGTAAACAATCCCTCATGGATATTCTTAATAGCGAAAAAACAAATTTTAGTAGTGATTTAACATTGTCAAAATGGAGGAGCAGGTAGATCAAGGCAAATCAAGGCAAGCTTTACATGTACGAACCTGATCTGGTCTATGAAGAGACCAGCCAGACCAGCCAGGCAGGGTAATAGCGCCAAATGGTATTGTGTAACCTTGCTACACGATCCAGATGGATATTTGTGCATTGCAAAAAAATAATAATTGTACATTGCAGTTTTAAATTTGCCTTATAAAGGAGTGTTATTAATCATAAGATACTGATGTCAGTATATATGCAAATAGCATATAATAGTGAGGCACTGGCTTTTACCGGTTTTGCAAGCCCATTTGACAGTTGCACGTGAGAGAAAAAGCTCTAAACCCACCCCCCCGTCAATGCGGAGGCCCTTTAAGGTAGAATAATATAAAAGCCTTGCAGCAAAGGTCAATGCTACCATAGGATCGATTTGTTGTTAAATTACAATTTAGACCAAATCAAGAGTAATGAGTATAAGTGTGGGCTCATTTCTCAGCACCGCAGCCTAAACCAAAGGCATCTATCTACCAGAGGAGAGTTAGTGGCATTACACAGCTCACCATCTCCCTCATTATCCTCCTTAGGCAACAGTGAGAGTGGAGAGAGAGAGGAAAAGAGCCCAGTGACCAGCCACTCTGATGGAAATCGATATCGCCCTCGGCCGCGGCTATGGTGCAGAATGTATTCTCCCAGCAGCTGAGTCTGTTACCGGTGCCACGCGTATCCTTAAGAACAATACAGTCTTTATGCCACTTTTCATTGGGATTTATTATGTGTGACGTGCGGTCACTCGCTATTTCTGGGTCGACACCTAAAACAGTGTATTCTATTAGACTTCAACTCAAATTTCTCGAAGAGCAATGGAAAGCAAATCTCTCTGGCGAAGTTCAAGACCTTTGCAGAATCTAATCCAAGATCTACATAAACTGTCCTGGTGGCTTGTAAGGCCGCCCGGCAACCTATTAAGCCACCTTCTGTCAGGGTTACATACATTCTGGTGGTAAACTATGTGGTGGTCATTTGCTGCTGTTTTAATATTGATTCTTCTTGGGTTAGGATTCATTCTTAGAGAAAGCTAATTAATAAAATTGCAATGAAAACATATCACATATTTCTCACAAGAATGGGCCCTTAGTATACAGCAGTACACAAATATTGAATTCATTTATTTCAATATGCATCTAGTCTGTGCTCCTCAGTAGAGATGTTGTGTGGACGGTTGAATGGTCTGTTTCAGACTTTTCCAAGAAGACATTCTTTATCTGGTTTTGGCCAAACAGAGAGGATTGTGGGAGCAGATGTGCTGGAGACCTCACCATTCTTCTATTTCTTGCGGGTCAGAATGACCCGACGGGATAGTCACAGAGTAGCTTATAGTTCTAATAACCTTAATCCGAGGATTGACATTATCTGGAATAGTATTACAGATGTGGAGTAAATCTTTTTGGCATGCAATAGCTTAAACACTTGTTTAAACACTTGAATATTAGGCCTTGCATGGGAATTAAAGAATAACTATACGTTCATAAGTTTGGGCTTAGCTTATTTGCTACATGTTATAATAGAGCAGAGCACCATGTCGAAGCACTATACGGGCCCGTGGCCACTTGGCTATTTTCTTTTGCTACTGTAAAGGTGCTCAGCAGCTACTTGGTGAAATGCTTGTTGCAGCTTCCACTGTTGCTATGTGACAAATCTCTATTTGAAGTGCACTGCTCTTTTGCTTAAGTTAAAACATTTTTAACACTCAGAACAATGCACATTGGGCTCAGTGCTGTCAATAGTACATTGTTTCCATTATAAACAAGAAAAAGACAAAGCTGTAAAAACAGGTCCCTGGTGGACATTCAGTCTGAGTCATGGTACGGAAATTTGCATTTGCTGCACTATTTTTAATCACCCATATTATTGAGTTTTCCACAGTAAACGTGAGGATATTATAATTTTAAGAAGGGGTTTTGTCTTGTTTATGGATGGGTTGTATACAATTAAGCCCTCAAAATGTGACACGCAACCTTCGTTGCTTTTGTGTTCGCTCTATGATGAATAGGTATGCCGATTATAGCAGTAAGCTAGCTGTCAAATGAAAAAATGCTGAAAATACTCTCATGAACCATGGCATTCAGCCAGTAGCATCAAAACCCTCTAATGTTTTGGAAGTGAAAATAGCGTCTACAGTCTAGGATCTCGGTGGCGTATTTGTTTGCCTCTATGCAGCTTTATTTAGTGTCTCATCATGAGAGATTAAACCAATCAGATTGCATTGCAAACATACAACCGTTATACGAAACAAGATGTGGCTCTGCACAAAACACAGCTCCGTGAAGGCGTATGATTTATGTCACACAGTTAAAGAAATAAAGAGTGTGAGTACTAAGGTTTCAGCTAAACGCCTGGACGAATGCGCTTGTGGCAAGAATCATGCCAGGTGTGAACCTTTATCGTCTTGCGCATGTGACGCATTTGCGGTGACGTAAAAAGGCAGCATTCACTCATCAAAGTATTTGCTGTGATGTCGGATACTGGAGGTTCTATTATGTGTCTCAACTCAGAATGCCTCAATGAACGACATATTCTATACCTCCAAAAGCAATTTAGCCCAGGTTTTCTATGCACGTGTGTGTGTGCGCGGCCTGTGTGCGTGCGGATATTTGGATGTTTGTTTGTACTCTTGGACAAATTGCTTTTAGGAGGAGTTTGGTGTCAAAGAATTTCACAAACACCCTTTGACAGTCAGGAGCGGTTGTATTTAAACAAGGCAAAAATCCTGCAGGAAAATCCCTCTAATCTTTTGATCCCAATATCTGTCTTTGGACTCAGAGACAGCAGTATACTATTAATCTGTTTTTGTCTGAGTGAAGCTGCAGCAGGCTTCTAGACAGAATGACACGTTGAGAGATCCACTGAGGTCACATGGTACATGGTGGTACAATGACACACAGGCTTAAAGGGAGCACCACTCAAATTAAGAACTCATCCTGTATGTCCAAAGGAAGTTCAACTGGCATTTGTGAAGATGAACATACTAGCATTCAGAAAAACAAGACAGTAATCTGTAAATGAGATATAGTCCTACAAATGATAGTTTTCAAATGGAAAAGGTTTCAGAAACATCAGCGTGTGTGTAGGCCTACAAAAAAAGCACTCTATAGCAAAGAACTGGATGTGGTTGACTCCACTTGGTTGTAGTTTTTGCTCCGTTAAGAGATACTGCCTGGCTGGCAATGAGTCGGGAGACAAACATTGAACGTAAATAAGTGGATTTCCATGTGTGTGTGTCACATCCCTGACTGCCCACATTCAGCACGGCAGGATACGAATTTCACCTTGGCAGGCGATGAACATCCGCCTGCATTGGCTTATGTGTGACTGCACTATTAGACTACTACCACTGGCTGCCAGAACAGCTTCAACACAGTACAAGTTTACTAACTTTATTGGAGGATTGCTCAATGATTTAATTGATTTAATTGGGTAATAATACTAAAGCTGTTTACATGACGGTTGCCTTCTTCAGAGAAATATTTCACTATTTAACCTTTATATAACCAGGTAATCCCACTGAGACTAAATATCTCCATATCAAGAGGAGTAAAGCTTTGTGTACATTAGTTGCAACATGTCAGCTACATGTAAGAGTCTCACATAAGGCTTCGGTTCTGTTCTGTCTGCGTCCACACTGGCCGCGAGCGTGAAGGAAGCAGCGCACGTTCCTAATTCCATTGCAACGCGCACAATACGAGTAGCTACGTATTCTCCATCACATCAATACGGGTAAATAAATAAATAATAATAATAATAATAATAATAAATAAATAAATAAATAAGTGGGAAAAAAAACCCCAAACAAAATAGACTTGAAGCATAAAAAGACGCTAAGAGTGGCACACGTGTGACGGAGCTGAGTCACATGCATGCACGGACCCGGTGTCAACAGCAGCACTGATACATAAACTATATGTACACAGAGTGTTTCTGGACCGAGAGATGGACGACTACAAAATGCGACCAAAATGACAGCGGTATAAACAAAGCGTCGTAACAAGGATAAAAGTTGCAGGCGAATATCAAAAAACTACGTAGGCCGCAGTTCAAATAGCAGTTCAGAAGGACTACGGGCCAAGATACACAAGCTCTCGACTAAAATAAAGCATACACAGCTCCTATTCTGAGTCTCCATATAGCTAAGAATCATTAGCTACATTTAAACAGTGGAATATACTATACTGTATGTAACCATACTGAATGTCGCTAGCCTGAGAAATCTAGTTCAAACAATGTATTTGCAGTACTGCCCTGAAATGGGATGTATCTACAGCTGCTCCACTCACAGTGCACCGTGTACAAAACCCTACAATTTCAAAAGGGGGGCAGACAAATGTAAAGTGGAGAAGGCATCAGCAAGAACCGCGAAGCGCAAGAAGCGCAGCATTCAGAGTTAACACCTAAATGTACCAAGTATTGTACTGTACTTCCAGCCACAGGCGATGCTTTTCACCTCAAAAGGTGAAAATAAGCATCCTTGCATTTAATGTAACCTATGATCATTCGTTTCAAACAACTTTTAGAACTGGCGTACTAAAAAGCCTACTAACAATGTAACAACATTGGGACATGACCCATGACTGTTTGCTACACTGTTACCATGCATTAGCAGCTTAATAAAGTAGCTTAACTTATGTGATTGCCCGCAGAACGATGTTCATGTTAAAGGGATTCCACAAATAAATCTTTATGCTGCCTGTGAGCTACGCTCTTGATTACAATCGTGAAATTATGGCACAGTCCAATTGTGTTTTTACTCACTAAGTCAATGTGAACTGAACATGCACTGTAAACACATCTTATAAAATAAACAATGCAGCAAATGCTGTCTGATGTTTGCCCTGGTTTTACCTGCGCTGATTTATGTTTGACTAATGTAGAATAAAATACACAACACGATTCCACTTTATCGTAATAAAATAGGGAGTGGTGGAGTACATCTATGTTATTTTTCTAATTAGTAATGAGAGGACAGATTCTGAGAACTTATCAGGCATAGGACAGTGCATTTAAATAATTGTTTTAACCGAACAAAGGGATTTGTGTGCGTGTGTGTGTGTGTGTGTGTGTGTGGGGTCCTGCAATGTGCAGGCTTGTGGTTGGTTGGAGTAGGGTTGACAGGTTTGGTGGCAAATCCTGTAATCCTTTCATCTGATCAAAGTAATACAACAGCTTTGGAATTATTTAATGGAAAGGTAAATTTCAAAGTACTATGCAATTGTGTCAATGGATGTCTCTTTTGCATTAGGTAAATATATAGAGGATCACTGAGGAATCTCCGAAAGCAAATTTTGCAGATTGTTATACATAGTTTGATGCATAGTTTGCATAGTTTGCATAGTTTGATGTGTCAGACCAAGTGATTAGGTTTATACAGTGCAATGGCTACGTTGAATCATTCGTTCTGATTGGCTGGGATGTCCCCATTTATTTCACAAAACTCCTAGGTTAAACACCTATCTTCAATCACGATTTTTAAAGTAATGCATTGATAAAAATGTCTAGGCTTTTAATGCTGCTCTCCTCGTATCAATCCTGCAATGGTGGTGACAAACCAAGTGGTAAAACCTGTAATCCATAAAATAAAACAGAAAAATAGCAGTACTTGTTATAGCAAGGTACAACTAATAGCCTGGTCAGGCTTTCTGTCTTTCTTTATGGCCGGTAGCACTGCAAACCACTGCATCTATACTTTTTATTTCATATTCTAATTACAGAACCAAGATAGCTAACATTATGGTCAACAGAACCACAAAATACATTCTGATTGTGCGGTGCGCGCAGGCAATCTAAAAATATACATGATTCTGCTGATAGAAATAGTAATTAATGTCCGGGAGCCTCAACAAGGTGGAGGGAGGTTTCCTCTTTTTCATGGATTCACAAGCAACAAGATGTGACTCATCAAGGCTTTGCAATACTCTGGTACTACTCTGCCTGCTAGCACTGTGCAGCATACATACCTTATTAATAACCGGCTTAAAAAGCTTAGCAAAATGAAAAACAAATCACTAATCATGAATATAAGTTTGCAATTATTATGGTTATGTATGTGTCAGCATTGGCATAGAACTGGTAATAGGGGTACCATGTGGGAGAAAGGTTTGAGAGAAAATGGCTACCGGTTGTTGTTTGTAAGTTTCACACGGCTTGGTAGTGGAGTTTGTAAAGAGCATGATTGAAGGTATGGTGTCAGTCTGCTTTGTGGCTTTCTGAAGCGATGGCTCTGTTTTACTGTAAATATCGCTTGTCTGTTTTTTGAGGTTTCTCAGTCAAGAAATCTCATGGATATATTGGCTATTTAGTTACAGCAAGACAGTTTTACTACTTGGTGTTTTGGCTAGCTGTAGTTTCTGTTACATTGTCTGAGGTGACATTTCAAACAGTAAACAGATCAACAACAACATATACTGTATAGACCTTGAGGGTAAATTTCATATATTTGTCTTTTTTAATCTCTTTCCAGCTCATCTTTCTTTTCTCTACAATATGTATGCTATGTAAATATTAGGGCTGACGAAGTTAATGCGTTAACGCATGCGAGGATTATTGCGTTAATAAAAAATAACAGTGAATTATGATGACGTGGCATCAACATGTAAGCACTACATGCAAACAGAGATAGAAAAGGAGAGAGCTGAAGACGATAAGTGTGAATTCAAAAAGTTGCTTGTCAGGGCTCTTTGAACGGATGTGTTATCTAAATCGAAAGCCAACAATTGTAGTCTAATTAAAATAGTGGAAAACCATGGATATAATTCAAATTGCATCTAGCGACATCTCTCTCTCTCTCTCTCTGTCGCGTTCTCTCTCCTCTCTCTCTCCTGTCCTTCTCTCTCTTTCACATTCACACTTTGCAAAGGTTGCACCAACCTCGCCAACCTGCACCAAGTCACTTCCCTTGTATGTGCAAATACACTTGGCAATAAAGGAATTCGGATTCTGATTCTCATTCTCATTAATGTCCCTCAACCTGCCCATTTGAATTTTTCTATTTTTGTTCCTATTAAGCAGAATTGCTTATCAGATCATTTCTGACATTTCTGACAATTGTGATGGCCTTGATAGTTTTGAATTTGTCCCAATTTTGATTGCAGTTTATGAGAGTGATGCAATTGAAAACATGATATAGCATTTAATTTAATATGCTCTCTTTGTGTTTTTATTTTGCATTCATTTGGTTTAAGTTTAAATATCTGATTTTAAATGTGATTGAAAAAACGCGATTGAAAAAATGCGATTAAAATGCAATTAATCATGATTAATCACAGCAATGCATGCGATTAATTTGTTTTTTGTTTTTTTATCATTTGACAGCCCTAATAAATATATAAATATACTAATTATTGGATTGGACAGTAGTTTTACATACTACAATTAGGACACAGAAAGAAATCAATTTCAGGCCTACTTTACTCACCGTCCATGCTCTACAAGGAACATCTCTACAATTACCATCCATCTTAAAGGAGAGGTTCATTAAGAAAACTAACTTCACTGAGTTGGTTACTCATCCCCATGTCAGTCAAATCCCAACTGAAGTTTGTAAGTCTGTGTAATATTGACGGCATTAGAAACCAATTCAATGTTTGCTACGGGGCCCATTGTTAGTTTGTCCAGAGTTCAAAACGGCATGCAAATGACCATCAAATATCCCAAAACGATAGTCAAACGATTTCACAGTGAGTCCAAAATACTCCATTTTGAAGTGTATGCCAACTCACAGTCAAATGCATGTAGAGCGCCTACTGGACTACAAATACTTCAAAATGAAGTATTTCGGTGAAGATGAACTTCATCGTTTGGCTACAGAACCCTTGGATTATGCAGCAAGAGCCATTTTAGGATAGTTGATGGTCATTTGTACGCTGTTTGGAACTTTGAACAAACTAACAATAGGCCCCATAACATCAATTTAAGCAGCTTCTAACACCATCAATATTACGCGGACTTACAAACCTCAGTTGGGATTTGACTGACATGGGGGTGAGTAACCAACACCATGAAGTTCGTTTTATAAGTGAACTTCTTCTTTAACCCAACAATAATATAAGCAAGTAGTTAGTTCATGGCCATAACACTAATAACATCAGTAACCACCCTTGTGTGAATGTGATTATCTTTTCCTATGATTCTTTTACTAACGAGAAGGAAGGAGAGAGAGAGGAAGATGATTAGTGGGAAGATGTCATGAGATTTGAAATTAATTTCCGATCCAGCAAACATTTGTTCTTATTCACATATGGTCCAAAAGTACAAAAGATTTAAAAGCATTATCTAGTTTAAAACCAAAACCACTAGTCCAAGACAGCACTACAAACAGTGTTCTAGTCCAATGAACTCAATAACAAAGGAACTCAACAATTCCCTAATCTAAACCTCCGTTTACCTTTCTAGCAGCAAGAGGATTCATTTTCCAATTAATCACAACTTAAGTTTAACTTACAATTTCTTTTCATAGATTACTGAATAATAGGCTAGGGTTTTCATAGATGTTATATGAATATAAGTTGGTCCCATTCATGTTGATGTTCTTATTTTTCTCTTCTCTTACCTTGCTGTACAAGGGCAGAGTAAGTACGTTTGAGTGATATTTGAGCCGTATAAAAATAAGTGCTCCAATTCAATCCAAAATAACAGGACGCCCGTTGATGCTGATATGTAGAATAACACTTCAAGCTAAATTATCACTCAGGATTGATGCGAAGTCACGATTATACTTGGTGAAATTGGCTCACAGCTTAGCCTTGGAGACTAATGAGAACAATATGCATTCTCTTCATTACCGCTTAATCATGTGACCTTATATTTTCAGAGGACAATAACTCAACTGATCTCATGTACATGATATCCAAGCTGACATTCAGAATTGACTTTGAAACAGTTGTGAGGAAGCTACTTCATCTTTTGTTATCTTTTGCTAACGTTGCTGAATGACTAGTTGATACGGTTATGATAATGAAAAATAAATGTAGCCTACGACGCCCAATCTCCATCACCTTGCAGCCCACACATAATCACTGTTGAAGACATAAAGATTGTTAAGAGCTTCAACGTTGTCCTTCTGCCTAAAGTAGGTAGTATTAACATTAATGGTAATTGCAAAATGTATTGTATACAAGCAATAGCTACAGTATCTAAAGGAGACTGCCTATGCTTCTCAGCACTTTACTTCACTACTGCCTTGTATACAGGAGCCATAAATTTGTTTTTTGGCTTCTTAGCTGTGATAACACCCAAATGTTTAGCTCCACTGACATAGAAATATGTTGTTTACACGTTAACATACAGTAAAATGGGGATATTATAAAAAAGATAGAGAAGGTAATTATGCTCAAACCCAAGGAGCATTAGGGTATATTTTATGGCAGAGAACTGCACTACAATCACATTTGTTTCATAAGTTCAGACAAACATCTACTGCTCAGCTAAGTGGCTCGGTGGAATTCTTCAGCCTCTAGTAAAATGGCGCTTTGGAGCAGCGCAGTGCGTCCCTGTTTTGTTCTTTTGGAGTCAGCACGCGTCAGTGAGTGTGTGTGTGTGTGTGTGTGTGTGTGTGTGTGTGTGTGTGTGTGTGTGTGTGTGTGTGTGTGAAGTCAACAGACTGACCTGTGCCTGCCCTGCAACCCCAATGCGCCAGCCAGTGAACGTTCAGG
>OMKK01078133.1:5306-16997 GCA_900302305.1 Polymixia japonica
TTTAGGGAGACCACACAGACGTTAGAGGAATTCAAACAAAGTTTATTAAACCCAACTCAATTTCTAACCAAACGTAAGATAAAGTATTTCTGTAGTATCAGTAGTGTAGTGAGTGTATGGGTGTGAATGAGTATTGGAAGGTGCAACAAGATAAAGAAACAAACAGAACACAAAACACAAACACAACCAACCACCTGTTGCCTGGGAGGAGAGCGAGAGAACGGCCACCTCTGACCTCTTATATAACCTTCACCTTTCTCTTTCTCAGCTCGCTTTTCGGCGGGAAGTCGGTGTCGTATTTTTTATGAACAGTCCGAAAATGCCGCTCCACATTTCCCTTCATTCGGTATTGCGATGGTAGACTGGCAGATGAGGCAAACGCACTTCGAAAATGTCATCGTGAAAAAAAAGTCCTCCTCCCATTCCGTATGAAAGTGATATGTTTTTGTTTTCTTACTTGGTCCAGCTCCCCCACTCATTTTTATACCCTTTCTTAAGTTTAAGAGAAAAAACCGAGGGCTAAAAATTGGAGGTAACTCGCTAGCTTGTTAGTTTTGCTGCACTTAGCGCCGTTGTTTGCGCATGCGCAGTGACCTAAGTGTCAGAAAAAGTCAGATGTCATCTGACTGGCTGCCCTGTATATCAATCAAGTGACGGGATGGATGATAGGCTGACGTCTATTTTTTTAATGCCATGCGATCTACCCACACTACCTTTGCGATCGACTGGTAGATCGCGATCGACGTATTGAGCACCCCTGCTCTAAGGCTTAAACTGATGGTGTTGCATTCAGTCAGTCCAGTAACAAAGCTGTGAAGGTACCCATTTCTGATGTAATCTTTCATTTTAATGTCCTGCAAACTATGATATTCACCCAAAATTATGGATTAAATGTGATCAATTTAGAACCCTTACAGTAATATAATAACCTGCATCAGTATTGTGCTGCCCCGCTTGACACTAGTAAAAGGTTAAGTAGCAGGTTAAAGTGATTCTTAACGATAATTGAGCTGTGATCAGGTCATTAGCAAAGCCTTATCGATGCCCATGATTGAACGGAAACACACATCTGTTTGTAACTTGAATGTATTTAAACAAACTCTAGAAAGTTCTGTATACCCTGAAGAAGGTTTGTCAACTGAAAGGTCGCTTTCTTTCTTCCATATAAAATACCACTGTGCTGGAACTATTCAGTTTATTTTAGGATATTTGAGTCCTCTACCATTTGACAACTAAATCCTCAAGTTTTAATTTGAATTATCCCAACATGCTAAATTGGAGCCACAATTCTTAGTTTGATAATGTGTAGTTGCTCAAAACCCTGCCAAGAAACACAACTTGTCCAAATCATAATCTAGATTTTAAATCAACACATTTTGTGAATTCCAAGTGTTTCATCTGAACTGTGAAATCTAATCAAATCAAATCAAGAAAAAGGTCTCTTGTAAAGGAACATTTGGATGTCATCACAAGATGCACAACTGTCCTTTGTGATCGCGTCTACTTGGCTGAGGATGGTTCAGAGTTCTTTAAAATATGGAATGTAAGTGTGATGTGTGATACACATTTTCAGCAAAGATGAACTTGGTGTGTTATTTCTCTGAGTAGTAAGGCACAATTTGTGCCTGTTTCAAGTAGAACAATCAGATGAACCAGACATCCTAGAGCTGCTTGTTGCACTCCTCTCCGTAGTCAGAGATGCTGCAGATGCCATCGAGCTCAACCCTGAAAAAGTTGCTGTGGTGGTGGAAATTATCACAGATGATCTCCCCAGTTTGCCCGGTGCTCTCGCGATGCTATACGGTCTGATGTACGCCCTGCATTTGGATGATCCCAAAAAGCTCACCTAGACTTTTACATTCATCCAGACTCATAATGGGTTTGGATGATGGGAAATCTTTGAAACCTTGCCTGTTTAATTTTAAATGTGACCCGGCAATTAAGGAAACCCAACTAGAGGTGTGTGTGTGTGTGTGTGTGTGTGTGTGTGTGTGTGTGTGTGTGTGTGTGTGTGTGTATGTGTATGTGTATGTGTATGCATACACCTGGGGTACTTGCACTGTTTTAGTTTGCTCCCATTGTGCAATTTAGAAGGCTGTGAAGTTTGGAACCATGGTGATTTTCTCATTACCGAAAAGGCTGATTTGGCTGATTTGATTTATTAAGGTATTTGAGCATGTTAGAAAAACACTGGATGTCTTATGTTCTAGAAGTGCTAGTATGCAATAATGTCAACAGTTTGTGGTCTTAGTTACACTGGAATAATATAATTTAATGTTGCTGTGTGCAACTTGAATATGTTCAAATTTGTGAACAACTACATGGCTTGCAGTTTGTGTTTTTACTTAAATTGAGAGACTTTTTTTCAGTGATCATTGCACTGACCCTCACAGTGCAATTTTGCAGGTTTACAGTGAAAAAGTTATTCAAAAAAATAACTAATTAGTTCACGTGGCTTTGCCTTTTACTGAGCCCAAAAGAGAGGAGAAAAACAAATACATCATAATTATTTAACATGTAATAATGAAGACATGTTCCTTTAACTTACACCTTTAATTATATTGATCACAATTATTCAAACGTTATCTATTTTATTTATGGGATTCCCTACACAAAGAAATGTGCTTAAAATAATGGCAGGAATAAAATTAGATAAGGTGCACATCCCAACAAGTCCAACATGCACAAACACACACACTGGCACCGTCAGTCAATGTAGAATAAACCCAGATTGTAGCCTAAACATTTTCTCAAACACTTATTCAATGGAAATTCTAAGGTAGCAGGCAGACGATTTTATGGCTTTAATAACGCGTGTATTTAGCAGCTACAAGGACAAAATATATTAAAAAGCTCTCCCTACTAATGGTAATTTAATAAACATGAAGACACAACACTTACTGTGGTTTTGCCTTTTCTGGCGGTCCATCATCCAGAACAGCAGTGTTTTCTGTTCAGGTGCTCGTGCAAAGCGCTAGTGCTGCCGTGGTATGCCATCGAAACTTTGCACAGTGTACAAACCACCTTTTTGTTTTGTGATAATTTGAAGTACTCTCATCATTTCGAAGTCTTGGGTCTTTGGAAACTTTTACACTGAACCTCTTTCAGACTCTGCTGCAGCCGCCATGATTTTTTAAAACTGTAGCGTTGACTGGAGCCGACCAATGACTGGAGCCAAAAATGACTGACATCATGCATGCAGCAATTACATAGTAATGTTGAAGAAAAACATTTGTTATAATGAAATGAAGCATTTTAGAAATCAAAAAGTTAAAGTCATAAAAAAACAAAACAAAACGATGCGTCTGTTTAAAATATTGATATTGGCGCATTTTCAACGTCGATGTCATCGATTATGTCAACTAATCACGGCAGCCCTAGATGGCATTGTATAGATGAACCTTATCTCATTATTATTGTATTTTCTTTATTTTCTATATATATATAATTTCTTTGTGTGTGCGTTTATTTGTCCTTGTGTCTTGTCATCCCATGTGGGATAGGCCACATAAATGGCATGATACATTAATAATATTTTGTTCATTCATTCATTCATTGTAGCTTTTTGAATTAATTACTTTTATGTGAAAGTGTGTCGCACACATATTTTCTGGATATGTGTATGAATAATTACCTACTTATGACCTAAGAATAGACATCTTTCAGTCCAAATGATTATCCTATTAATGCTGTTGTGAATATATGAACGGTTCAATATTGAAATTTGAGAAGCGGCGGCTGCTCAGAATGGAAAAATGGACTGTGTGTCATTGTGGACCATTGCTCAGAGTTGAAATCGATATGGACGAGTGCATGGCGCTTCTACATCCCATTTCTGTGTGATATAGGGTATGTTGAGAAGGTTATGATTTATCATGCAGATAGGCACATTTAGTATTCTTTGCTGGTTTTAAAATCCTTGATGTCATGATGTTATAATATGTTTGTTTTGTCTGGAAAAGGTCACACCTCAGTTTACTGTGAAAGCAGCACAATGCATTACAATGGGACATAATTTAAATATCCAAAGTGATAAAAGTCTTGGAATGCACTTTCAGGCACGTACTCATCATCCCCTCTGTTACTACAATTCACACTGTTCGTGTTAAAGAAAGGAGGTCTAAAGATGAAGGTATACTACAAAATAAGAAAGAACTTCACAAAAAAGAACTACCGGCGAACATGTACCTGAACACCGTGACATAATGTGACAGGATGATAGGCTAACTACGATATGTTGTTGAAATAGTTTGTGCTGGGGTCCGATGCACACCACAAGAAAAGAAGTCAAACCACTATGTCTTTTTGTTTGTTTTGGTGCCAGAATGACAAAAGAACTTCCAAAAGTTCTGTTTCGTCGCGAGTATAAATCCAGTTTAACATTGGTGTGCCAAGTTCTGTTCAATAGTATGAGGCAGTCACACTAATCTACAATTAAGACAAACACGCTAATCTCCAATTTAAAATATTGTAGTGTCTACTGGGAGCTATAGAGAAGTGTGTAAATTAACACTGATTGTAATAGACCGCAGTGTTTCCCCTTTATATATTCTACAGTGTTTTTTATTTATTAATTTTTTTTTTTTGTTATACAACGGGTAGTTCGGGCTAAGCATTCTGATTGGTCAAAATAGGCAATCCAGCCATGCTCAAATCACGATAAAGCACACCTTAACCCAAATTAAATATACCTCATCACTGTAAATCACTACGTCATTAAATGTATGATATGTTTGGATTTCAGTGACACTAAACTGCATCACTGTCGTGGTAGTAATAATAATAAACAACACCCTCGAGTGTAATATTGCTTAACACTAGAAGAGCGAGGCTGTTGTACCTACTTTTTCCGTGGTGTTAGCAGTCAAATGACCACCCATTCAACAGACAGGTACGGTGGTGCTAACACTCGATGGTCTCTAGATGGTGCTTCTTTCACACGGGACACTATAGTGAAATTCTTGGTGCAAGCTACCATCTTTATGCAGCAGCACAATATCATAAACCATCTATCAGAGAAGTCCCGCTCAGTCCGTGCACCAAATCGGCATTATTTGTTTACTTGTTATTCTCAGTCTGCGCTGAAGTTAATTCACATCTTCGTCCTCGGCATCAGCTTCAATCATGACATTGTTGGATTCAGCCACTGACGTGTCTCGATTAGTAACCCTAACATTACTAGTTTTCCCAAAAGAAAAACAAATCGATTTAATTTCTCTCACAGCAGCAGCACAGACACAGCTGAGCTCAAAGATTTGATAGCTGAGCTAATAGTAGTTTTTAGCATGCCTAAAAGCCATAACACAAAACAACACAGCTTTCTCAAAGAACTACGAGTGTAGATAGACTGGGAACGGCCACAAATATGTCATATTCAATCCCGCTAACAGCTGGCATGTTATGAATTATGAACAGGCCTATATTTGTTGAAAATAGGCTACAAGTGCTATAATACTGACATACATCTCCAAGTGCAATGCAAAACATTGGTAAACATGAAAATAGAAAAAATAGACTTGTTGGCAAATGTGCAGGTGCTTCCCTCAGCTCAGACAGCTTTCTCTGTGATGGAGGCAGGAGAAGCAGGTGAGCGCTCAAGAAAATGTTTCTGTTTGTTGACGGTAGAAATACAAAGAAAGCTGTAGCCAAATTGATTTTTTAGACTTTTGTCAAAAAGTCACAGAAATTAGGTATTTAACAGCTGTTTTTTGAAAAAAAAACAAAAAAAAAAACACTGTGAAACATGGTGAAACACTGATAGACCTATATTGTGGGATGCAGACTGACAAACTGACACTTTTGTTTTTTGTATTTTATTTAAAAAAATAATAATAAATTGCGTTGTGCAGCATACTTGTCCGGACATGGTCCATTTAAACAGGACTAATTATATATTATCTCCTCTTGCTCTGATGTCATAGACCGTACAGCCATATGGCCACACTGGAGGGGTGAATGTGAGCGTCTCAAACTGGGAAATGGTGATAGCTGGGTTGAACAAGAAGATGGTGTCCACAACTGTCATTCACCGTTTTTTGTTGACTTCTCTCTATCTCGCTCTCTCTCTCTCTCTCTCACCTTATACTATGTGGAATGTCGGCTCCTGCAGTTTGTCTGTTCAGAGGAGCAGCACTTTTCCTTTGTTTTTAATCCAATTTTCATCCAATATGAATGCAATACTTTTCACGCAGGCAACTATATATTTCTCTCATTCCCTCCCTCTTTCTCTCTTTTATCACGAGCAACCCACGAGCAACATTGTAGGTGTGAATGTGATCTCTTTCAGCCACTATTCAACAGTTGAATAGCCACTGAATTTTTGCAAGTAAGCACCATCAAAACATATAATCACTAAAGTACTTACAGAACGATGGAGATGATTAGGACTTATATATGGGGATATCTACTGTAGCACCCCACTGCACTAGGCTATACTGTAGTCTGTACATTTGAATGCGATAAAAAGCCTCCCTCTCCTCTCCATCTCCTTTCTTAATAGAAATAAATAATTACATAAATAAATACAGGCCTTGTATTTGTAGCCCTTTGTATTGTGTAGTGGAGCAGTGAATGATGGAAATCGGGTCTGGCTTCACTGCCATTTATCCACGTTTTTCGCGTGCATACTGTAATATGTTGCGGGAAATTATGGACGTTGAAAAACTAAAGCTAGAAAAGTAAACAGCAATCAACGTCAAAATCGTATTGTTATTGTAGTGACAATATGTAGCCAATTGTTTATTTTTTAAAATGTTGCATTGGCATTCGTGTTGACAGACAGAGGAGAATTAGTCTATTTATATGTAGAATTGTCGATTTACGTTTTGCCCTGTTAACACTTAATCAATTTCGTTGTCAAATTGGAACATTTTCCATTGTACAGTTCTTAGAAAATAACTCCTTGGGTTTTGGTGTGCATGGCAATAGCGAGGTGAACCAACAGGCACAAATCTGAGTTTGCATCTAAATGATTGAGTTCCTTACTGTATTTGAGCAGAGCGCCATCTTTTGGTGGAAACCTAGAGTTGCCTTTTAGTGGGCGTGGCTACTGAGAGGCCGCGGGGCTGCCCTTTGAAACTGAACTCTGTCACAATGACATTGACACAGTGTAGCGATGACAATGGCAATGTTATTCTGTCTTTGCAAGGTGATTGTTAAGACGGCTTGATATGTTGATGTCAGCCACGGAACCCCACTCTGTTTTTTGTATAAGAGCAACTTTTTTTTACCAGTTAATCAATTCAGACTTTGCCTTCGCATTCAACTTATTTACTTTGAGGATGTGGACACTCTGGTTAATAATGTGCCATTTTGTGGAAACTCTGTGTTTCTGGTTATTTAAATATGTTAAGTCGATGCTACTTAACTTAATTTAAAACTTAGGTAATCAGTTTCCACAAATGGTTTTAGTAGGACACAAATAAGGCATGGGTTTCATGCCTTTCATTCAAAGAGCAATGACAATAAAAATCGTGTTGTTGCCATTGTAGACAATATGTATTGATTTTTTGAATTCATGTTGTTTCTCTTGTACAGTTATGCCAAAACACACAGAGGAGAAATAGAGGAATATGTAGACTTGTCCATTCATGTTCTGCCCAGTTAATATTTTATTGATTGTGTTGTCAAATTGGAACAATGTCTGTGCAATGAAATAAAATCATAATTTAGTAAAGTGACCTTGACCATTAATGAGATAAAATCTTAAAAAAAATATGTAATCCATTTAATTTTGTGACACTATTTAAAATAGTCTGCACTGCCCTTTATTCTGTACTGCACTATATTTACTCCATGTACATTTGTGTTTGTCTAGGCCACTTTAACCCAATGGGCTACATGGGTTGCAGCACAGGGCCATGGCCACTAGAGGGCCCCAGAGGAGCAAAAATTTAACTGAGAAATAAAAATTTTATTTGCATTTGCATTTTTGTTTACCTTTTGTCCTCGCTGTACATTGACGCAATTCCCAATATCATACAACAACCAAGAAAAACTATTCTACTACCGCAACAAAATTTTCTTCACATCCTATTTTGTGTTATTTTGAAGCCGCACGAGTTGCCTCGTAAACACGAGAGCGGACCGCAGAAAAGAAAACAAGTCAAATTGGTAAGTCAAATATATAACCTCGTAATTCAGGCTTACAGTGTTAATTTATATTTGTATAGCCTGCATGTACTTGTGCTTGATGCCTGGCCTTCGCTGAATGATGCAGAGCTCGGCGCACGGCTTGCAGAGGTATAGGGCTAAAATCCTATTTTCTCTGAAAGCGTGGCGCTGACTTCATAGAAATACATTGGGAGATTCACTCGCAGCGCCTCCAGAATGCATTCAAAAACCCTGGGCTTGTGTGTGTCTGATAAACACACACCTCTTGCTCGCGGCCATCCTACCTCTTTGCGTGTTCGATGTGTTGCTTAGCCAATTTGATGGGCTTTAAGACCTAGTTGATTAGGTTTGGTGAGTTTGTGTCTGTCCAAGCTAAGGGATGTTGTGTTTGAGAGAATGGTCCTCAATCGGTAATGCTCTGCATGAGGACAAAGTGTGTCTATGTGGTGCATAGGGGTTGGTTAACCCTGGGCCCTGTCATGATTTAACCCAGCCCTGGTGTTTGTGTATGTGTGTGTGTGTGTGTGTGTCTCTCTCTCCAAGGAATGTGTCCTATCTACTATGCTGCGAGTTCTACAACATCAGCAAAACTACTGGTCTGCAGTAACTTACATTTCCATATCCAATCTCATTCAGACATAGGTATTGCCAAGAGGTGCACATTTTCACCAGAGGAAACAAGACAAATCAAACAGTATATATGACCCCCCATTGCAGCCATAGCAGGTAAGATATATTGATAACTCAGAGTGTGTATCAGAGATAGTACTATTTTTTTTTTAAAGAAGCCAAGAAATTAGATAATGTCTAAATGTCTAAATTAGGAAATGTCTCCTCAGGAAGAGACAAAACAACAAATAACTCTTTTGATGTTCAAAATAAAACAATTCAATCGAGCTGCGTTTACTTTCAAATAACTCCCCATCTTTCAAATCTCACTGTCAATGTTTTCCCCTCTACTGTCTCTCCAAAATAGAGAGGGGATTTATTTTCCATGACCCATCCTTTTTCTATGTTTTTTGATTGATTTGACATTTGAATAATTTAAAGTGAAGGCTTTGGAATAACTGCAAGTCGTGTTAAATTCCTCATTTATTCAAATGTGCCACTTTTCCCCAAGCACATCTGAATAATGGCACACAGTCTGCCAGATTGAATTTTTGATGGAGAATAAATTATGGATGTCAGTGGATAAGTCTGTTAATGTATTAGCCACAAGTTTGTCATAAGTGTTTAATGGGAGAGCAGAAATAAATACATCACTGCATGTCTTTGTCTATCCATCTTTGTCTCTCTCTCTCTCTCTATCCATCCGTCTGTCTCTCTATCCATCTGCCTCTATCCATCCCTGTCTGTCTATCATCTCTCTATCATTTATGTCTGTCTCTAACTCTTTCTGACTTTTTCTTCATCTTCGTCTTGTTCGAGTGCTTAATCTTTCTATGCCTCCATGCCCTCCGTCTTTGTCTCTTTCCTAATATTCTCCTCACTCCTCATCATTTTCTCATCTTAACACTTATCTCGCTATCATTCATCCAACCTCTTTATATGGTTTTCCTTCCCACTTATACGGAGGATCAGCGAACATCGTTCCAATAAATCACCACGCCAGGTGATGTCAATAATCATAATCATCAATTAGAGGTGCTAATCAGTGAAATCACCTGGTCTGGTCTTTGGTTAGAAGGAATACCTGCAGACCTCTTGGCCCTCCACGGCACGTGGTTGGTGGGGACGTCCATTTTGACATGAATGCAGCTGTCAGGAGGCAGGCCATGTTGAAATTACAAGAAAAACAATCGGTAGTGGCTGGAGGCTGGGATGGCTTTAACACACCTTGGAAAACGTATATGCCTCTCTATAAAATAATTTGTGAAGCAACACATTCATAGGAATGCAATGTCTCACCAAACGCAGTATCGGATAGCAGAGTGATCGCTCTATTTCTGCATCCCACGCATAGGTAGAAATACCTCAACAAGGGTTTCTCAGCCTTCATCCCTCTAGTCAATTAACGTTGTTATTAACCTTGAGACACCTGATGGTGCCTGGCCCATAATGATGCTATTATGGTTCTCTGTTAGCTTAACCGAGTCATTAGCAGGTAAATATATGGAGCCCGTTTGCTGAGGAAATGACTCCATTTGGCTCAGAGGAGAACCGATAATGTGATTTGGGAAAGACTACAAAGTCAGAGAGATACAACTCAATCACAGAGGCTTTGTCAGTTTAACACAAAGATAAAGAGACCCTCGGTACATCATCTGTACAACAGATGCTATGCTCCAACATCACTATTTCAACAAGTGGGCTCTGGCTGGCCGCCAGGCCACTTCTATATTACAACATAGTTTTATAAAAGTGTGTTTGTGTGTCTAAGCTGATTTATGTTGTTCTCATCCACCTTCCTCTGTCCTATAATGTTGTTCTGCTCCAGATCCTACAGCCAGAGCAGATTGGCTGCTTGATTAAACTTCTCCATTTGTCATAAATTATTCACTGGCTTCTAGAGGCTAATTAATTTCCTTATTATTTACTGTTCAGACTTAACAAACGATCGCTAAAGGATTGTGTGTGTGTGTGTGTGCGTGCGTGCGCGCGTGTGTACACACCTATGTGAGTGAATGTTGTTATGCGCGTGTAGTATTTGTAAGCCTTGATTGACGGTGAGCCCGGGGAACAAAGAAAAGCTCCATTATGTTGTGGGCTGTGTTCCCCTAAAAGCAGGCGTTAGGCCTAATCTCACATCTCTATTTGATCACACTCTACTGCTACATGAATGGGAGCTCTATTACTCTCAGATTGAAATCACCAGGAGGAAATTGGACACTTCTCACTGCAGATATGGAGATAGGGGCCAATCTGTCAAAGGAATGAGTCTGGCTAGTTGTCTATCAAGATGACTGAACTGTGTAACACATGCACAGACACATGCTCTCTCTCTCTCTCTCTCTCTCTCCCTTCACTCTTCTTCTCTGGCTCATTTCCTGCCCGGGCCTCTTCTCCATCTGCCCAGCTCTCATCAAGCTGAGATTCCTGATGCATTTTGGATAAAGATTTCACAAAACAAAACAAAAAAAAAGAGAATAATTGCAGTAGTGACATAACTGACTTTCAAAGTAAAATAATGGGGGAAAAATGTCCCACTTTCTCATACATTGGATGAAAAATAGCAGACAGTGTTTCTGTTTTTAATACTTCCTTAATGATTCCTCTTGCTTCGGCAGATACGCACACAAATGCAGCAAAAGCCTCGAGGGCTGAAATATCTAAAACTCTGCCAGCTCACAGCTAAGAGAAACTATTCCTCATAATTATTTTTTCTTCCCTCCTGGTGATGGGGTGAGAGCTGTTGAAATGAGTAGAGGGCTGGAGGAGAGGAGGGTGATGGTGTTAGTGGTGGTGGTGGGGGCCTGAATCCTGATGATGGAAATCTAAATCCTCAGCTCTCTCTCTCTCTCTCTCTATCTCTCTCTCTCTCTCTCTCTCTCTCTCTCTCTCTCCCTCTCTATCTCTCTCTCACCCTCTCTCTCTCTGTTGTTCTGCTGTGAAACCTTGCCCATCAGGTCAACTTGCTGA
>OMKK01078138.1:3165-13998 GCA_900302305.1 Polymixia japonica
ACTGAAAAGATTTATTTGAATCGTAGTTTTCATTCCTTCCTGACTGGTTTTGATTTGTAGTAATCTGGTTTTATTTTATCTAATATTTTACTTTGTGCCTAATTTTTAATGAAAAAAAGTTGGATTTGGGTTAGACTTGAAGTGAATAATGCCTGCTACTTTTGTTAAGTATGTTTCTATATATGGTTCAGTATATGTTTCTACAAATGGTTCAGTATATGTTTCTACTAGAAAAGTCTGAATAACTTTAATATTATGGTGTCTGGAAGGCACAAGCACGCCATGTGTTCATATCTGTTGTTGATATCAAAATGTTAAGACTACCTGTCAGCGTTGGTAACGTGTCCCACACAAACATACTCTTTGTCCCACATTTGGTTTGTTGGGATCTGATCACCCTAGCTGTAGATATATATATATATATATTAATACATTGTAGCATACTTTAAATATGTCCAGTTGAAATTACAATGCGTTATTATTAGCATGCACGACTGGATCACGTCATCAATCCAGAGTGTGTTCTGCTTGCATGTACTTGGACACGTACTTGGACACGTACTTGGACACGTACTTGACACGCACTTTGGCACTGTTGACGCTTAACGGAAAACATCACTCAACTAGGTACTTGGCTAAGTACAAAGACCATAAAGTGTGGTAATGGGACAGGGGGTCTGTTTAGTTGGTTGAACAGATACAGATACAGATAATGATGTACTCGCTCATCCCTACTTTCCGCTCTTTAATAATGTCCTTTTACGATGTGTTTCTTTTGCACTTTGGCTTAATGTTATTGATGTTTTATGTAAAGCACTTTGAATTGCCTTGTTGTTGAAATGTGCTATACAAGTAAATTTGCCCTGCTTTGCTTAAGACTGAGAGTCAATGACAACCGCACGCACGCACGCACGCACGCACACACGCATACACACACACACACACACACAACACTCACATTACCAAAAACAAACAGCTACGTGCATGTGCATGCAAGCACGCACGCACACACACACACACACACACACTACTACTCTCTCCATCTCATTTTACTATCTCACTATCCCTTTTATTTGTTTGTCTGAAAAGGAACAATCACAATTCTCTCAACTAACTATGGGGCTTGATCACTGATTGACATACAATACAACATCTGTTCAAGATCCCAACCAATGGGCTTTTAAAAATGTTGCATTGGTACATCTTTAAATTGCATTGGCAAAAACACATTGATCCAACTCTGGAGAATAGAAAAAGAAGAGAGCTGGATTGTAACAATAAATATAAAATTAATGGAAACTCACTAGCAGTGACTATAAGCCAGCTGGATGTCACATTTGTTTTTGGTACAATGAACAGGTGGCAGTTAGATTTTTAGATTCAAAACCATACGCTATCTAGCCCTACTCCCGTCCCTTAGCACCATCAGTGTTCTCCGAAACCCCACAGGCAATTATTTCACAAAAGTAGCACAGATATCCCGCTAATTATGCGTACGCTAAAAGCCCCTGCAGCTGTTGGTCTTTATTTGGCTGTTCGGGGAGCAATGCCACTAGACGGCAATTTGCTGATCGCCACTCCTGATTGGCCGAAGGTGGCCATCGTCTACCGTGCATTGGCCAATAGGGAAGCAGCCTCAGATGAACAAATAGTATAGCAAACAAATGAGCTGCCGCCCCCCAGTGTGTTCCTCGGCCAGCATTGTCTGTGTTTCCTGTATTTGATAGCATGTCATCTACACCAAAGTGGAAGAGTAAGTGCCATCTTGTATGCGATCTTTGCTATGATGAGTATAACAGGACTGCGAGATGTGCAAGGACCCATACTTTATTCAGCTTTATTGTATTTATGACTCAGCGAAGCCATTTAAATAGCCTTCCAAATGATATTCGATCCAAGATAACCTTCCCTCAGAGCTGGAAAGAGAATATTAAAACGAAGGCCGGTAAGGCTAGTGGAATACAAATAAATAAAAGGAAATTAGTCATTGCCCCAACACGTTTTGGCACCGTGTTTCGGTAAGAGATGATGATAAAAGAAAGAAAGAAGATTCACTTTTCCTAATTCAATGACCAGGCTCCAGTGAACAATTTGATCTATTTGCTGCAGAGAGAGACTGTGCCAAAAAAGCAGATTGAAGTTTGGCGAAAACTTCAAGGACTTGATGCGGAGTGGATAAGAGGATAAGACCAACCAGGCCAGCCGTCCAGGACCACGGTGACACCGGGAAAACAAAGCATGTCAGGAGGTAGCAATTGGTTTTAAAGGCATATCTCATAATTAGCTGTTAGAATTAATATTTTTCCTGAATAAAAGATCAGGACATGACACCTTTCTATGGAACTGCCACCTCAAGTCAATGTCATGTCTGATTCCATGATCATTATAAGATATGAATGGCAAGATATGAAGTGCCTTTATTCACCATTCACCAGATTGGACTGTTATTATCTGGATGTCTCTGGTTAGCACTCTGGCTCAGTAATTGCTCAGCTGGGAGAATGACTGACGTCCATCTAGTGACTCATCTATGGAAAGCAGAAGCAGTATATGTACCTGTATGAGTGGGTTTTTGCATGTGTGTTATCTGCAGAGTACAACGGAAACTGCTATTATGCTATTTAGTGAGTCTGCCCTCAGGTGGCATTCTCCACTTTTGCCCTCACAACCTTAAACAGACACTGGTATTTTCTTTTAAGTATTCTGGCGTCGAAGCTTATTCTTGGCGACTCTGATCATGACCTAGGCCAAAAAGGATTGCTAAAAATATTTGAAAGTGCAACGTCATAAAGATGTAATTGCCTTCGTAGTACAGCCAAGTAATCTTCAGATCCACAGTACTTGCGTGACTCAATTACTCAAATTGGCTATATGTGACCCAATCAATCATGTGGGCAACGTGTTAATGTTCTGTCCTCGCTAAGCGCTGTCCCCATGAACATATACTACAGAGACAGCTGAACACTCTCCTAATCAAGTGCCAAGGAACAGACAGATGAGCTGAATTTGGTAGTTTAATCAGGATTAAGTATGAAAGTGTGGACAAAAGAACAGGCATATACGAATGAAAATGTTGCATCACTACGCAACAATCTTGCGCCACCACATAAAGGACTAATGATTATGTCATAAGCTAAGTACAAGGTAAGTCTGTAAATCCAAAGCAAGACCATTTGCTTACATGTCAGTATAACAAATTAACTGATTTTACTGTACTAAATAACAAGAATAAAGTCAACCATTGCTAGCTTAGAGAAGGCATAGCTAGCTAAACACCATACATTTTCAAAGAAATAATGATCCACCTATGTCACTTTTATGCTAATAAACAATGCAGTTTACAGATAATGCCATGTATAAACTAGGAGAGGAGAGGATGTCATTAGATTGTAGCCAGCAGTAACATGTGGCTGCCTGCATCTTGAGCGGAAGTGAAGTACTTCCTGTTTCTGGGGTTAATAAGAGAAACTACACAGAACAACCACTAGGGGTGGTCAATGCAATATAAAACAGATCCATTTGCTACCTTTGATTTGAATGAACTCTATCTATAGGGTTAAGCCTGTAGACTTGTCATATGAGGTCATTTACAGTAGGACACAGTTAAACAATACCTTAGCTTGGACTAGACAGTATTCCGTAGTTCAGACTGTTGTGGACTGTTATACCCTCTGGATACTAATGATTTGTAACTGTATGAGATTTGCTATAAGTCATGTTTATTTATATAGCCTTTAGTCACAAACGCCTTACAGTCTCAAAGGGCTCCACAAACCCACAATCGAGAATTAAATGACACCCCCTGACCTTAACTGTCCGTCAGACAAGAAAAAAAACTCCCAGAAAAAAACCTTAGTTAGGAAAAAATGGAAAACAATCAGGTGTGCAATAGGTGCCGAGTGGGAAGATTTCAATCAAGTTACAGATTGTAAATGGAATAACAAAAAAAAACAATTGGAATAATGGGGCAGTAATAAAAGACTAAGGAAGTGAGTGTTCAGCCAAGCCAACATCATAACAGTTTCCAGGACATCAGAGCAGCCAAGCCAGTACAGTCCCACTGATCGCCCCAACAATTGTCTTAACGTCACGGTACACAGGCAGACCTCCTTAGGGAGGAAAGAAAGAACCCGCTCATAGCGACAGTAGAGACATTCATTCATTCAAAGCACAGAAGGAGACATGGCACACAGCATTAGTCATGAAAAAAGGAAACAGTGTAAACAGTATGAGATATGAGTACAGGATATGCCATTGGGGCCCTTGAATATGGTTGTTTAACTTGAGAAGATCAGGGGAGCTCTATATGAGCTCAATGATGAGTGAGAATCCCACAAGTTACCTACTATTGAGAGGTCACCAAGGTGTATGTGTATGTACTGTTGGCCCACTTACGAAATGACACATGTAAGTAAATGTGCACACACACACACACACACACACACAGAGAGATACAGACATACACACTAGGGTTGAGACGAATACTCTGCTTTTACGAGCACGAGTATTATCCAAGTAAAATGAGTCAATATCCGTACTCGTGATGAAGGAAAATCCTCCTTGGGTAGCTGTCTAACCTGATGCGCCAGATGGTTTGTTACACAGAACCATCTGTTTGGAAAAGGGCAGGCACTTCCAAAAAAAAACTTGGACAAACCATCTCTCTATCACCGTGGATGTATTCGGTCGTCACACGTAAACCACGGCCACAGCCGGCAGTAGTTCCTCACAGGACGCCGATTGCTTGGTTCGGCCACAATTGCATTAACTTGAAGCCTGACAAGATGGATTCTCGCGAATCCAGTTGCCCCGCGAGGTAAAGCTGTGTCCACGTGGTTCTGTGATAGGCCAGCTACACACAGAGCTCCGCCTCCTCCCCTACACAGACCGCTGCAGCTCTGCTGTGCCACACAGACGCAGTCTCACCATCATCACAGGCAGCCGCTCTGTCCAGCGTCCACAGGGATTAACAGCTCGTGACTCTTCTCCCTTCTCTGCTTCTACACTGGTGTTTATGTTCTTGTACTGTAAATACTTCTCTTACTCTTGTGATCAAAAGCATTGACCTGAAGCTCAATTCTGAGGCTGTTCTGAAAATAGTTTTCTAATAAATAATAAATACGGCAACTTCTGATCAAGCCATATCAATTTCAGGCTTAAATGAACAACTTCCGGTTAGTTCCGCCCACTTCTGGTTTAAGACCCATTCCGGATACAGATAGTTTAGTTGGTTGAATAGACACGGATAATGGTGTACTCGCTCATCCCTAATACACACACACACACATACACACACACACACACACATTCAAACACACACAAACCGAGCTTAGTAACAGTAAGCAGTCATACGTGACTTACTGACCTAAATCCTCCTCCACAACCCAGATGAAAACAGGCTGACAACACTCACTGAATATTTAGAATAATTTTTAGAGCTACAATTGCTGCCACATGCAGTTAGAGATATAACATATCTCACAATTTAGATTTAGAACGGCGATGATATAAAACATCCACATTTGTCCTTTAATTCAGGCTCTATATGAATATACAGTATATCTAATTTAAGATGTATAACAATACTTACATAATCTTAAGAAGAAGCATAGAGAAATAAAGACAATTGGCTTTGGAAAAAAAACCACTTTCATAAGATAGTTATATCCAATCCTGTTGGTCATGACTCATCCTGCCTTCTATTTGCCTGTGTGCTTTTTTTTTTTTATTGGGTATCTTGAATTGTTTGTGCGAACATGTGAGATGCGAGACTACATGCACGTGTATGTGTGTGTATGTGTGTGTGCGGCCTGCTATTCCCAATAGCCTGTTTTTCTGTGATCAATAAAGTCATGTTGCACAGTGATTTCGGACAGGAAAAAAAATCTGTGCATTTATAGGGAGGTGGGTTTGAGTTGAACGACTCCAATTCTAAATGATGAGCCAAGTTGCTTTCTAATCGTGAGAACGGTTCCTTACCAGCCGCCATTTCATGACCATCACCCACATCTTCATTCCCACTATTTCAATTGCCTTATCTTACAGGTTTTTTTTTTTTATCTCCTATCTAAGACACATATTCTTCCCACGTAAATAAACTCTTGCCTCTATCTTGCCTTAACTGCCATTGTTGTTCCTTTCCTTGCCCTGAGCCATGATTTGTAGCTGCAGTTGGGATTTGAACCAGCAAGCTCATGTCTGCAAAACAGCAAGATGCCGCACAACCACTCAGCTTGCAAACCACGTGCATTTTAAAAATAAAGCATAAGGATGACACAAGGTTGCAATGTACTGGAAGACACTGTGGGAAATCACTGTGCAACATGACTTTATTGATCACAGAAAAAGCTATTGGGAATAGCAGGCCACACACACACACACACACACACACACACACACACATACATACACGTGCATGTTATGTCACAAGACTCACATTGCCTCACTGTGTAATTATGTGACTGTGTATGTAAAGCGACCTTGGGTACTTAGAAAGGCGCTATATAAAATAAAGGCATTATTATTATTATTACCCAATGGTCATCAGTGTATTTGGAATCTTGTAGAACTCTACGTCAGTATTCTGTGTATCACTACAATACCCCAAGACATGATTCAGCCTAGTCTGCTACACTTGTTACCATAGCAGGGGGCTGAGCATCGCAATGTAAATGATCACGTGGTGGCATTATAGAAGATATATCATCCACGTGTCTCTCTTAGATAAACCAAATGAAAGACCGATGCTGGACATGACATCATGCTGTGTTATACAAGTACAACCTGAGGTGGGCAATAGCCGTCTACCAATGGCGTGGTTCCCACACTCTTGGTAGAACATTTGGTTGGAATTATTCGTGTTGCTCTTGATGCGTAATGGTGTAGGTGGTAACATGGCTGATGTGTTTGGAAGAACGCACTGCAGTTAAATACGACCCCAAAAAAAAAAATCTCTGAGTGCTCTTTTATTAAGTGTTGATTGGAGAATCCTCAAGCCCTCTACTTTGCTGCGTCTGGTCGTGTGTGAGAAAGAGAGAGAGAGAGAGAGAGAAAGAGAGAGCGACAGAGATGAAAGAACTGAAACTCCACAGAGGGGCTATCTTTCAGGCTTTTTGCATCAACATGTAAATCAGATTTGACACAACATGCGCACACACGCACACGCACACACAGAGCCTTAATCATCATCAGAGTTACATAGTGACAAATTCGAGCCTGACATCTCAGAAGGGCGTGTCATCATACCTTCAGGATATTTTACAGTATGCTACTATGCAGATACACAGCTCAGTAAATAATACCAGCAAATCCACAGGAATTAAATGGTTATCACGACTCTGATGGAGGCCATTCAAGCCAATTGCTATCTCTTATCAGTGTTTTGAAAGTGAGTATTTTTCATGACAACTTCTATTCAACAGGATACATAAATACTCTATTGTACATTATGCTCAGAATATCTTAACACGTGTCTTGCATACAAAGATTGTCTACTTGACTTCTCTATTCCCCATTTTTGTTCATAAGCTGTTTCCTTGAGCACACCGAGTAGTGTCCATTTAGATCCCCAAGTCTTTGCAACTGGAAAAAAATGCAATGTTTGACCCCAAAAATAAAAACCTGTTAAAGGGTGTTATTTTCTCAAGGTGCAGGCACAGATGCCTGTGCTGGTTGAGGGGGCAAGGTGCACTTAGGTGTGGGCAACACTTTTTTTTTTTTTTTACTCATTTTGGGGCATGAGGCACTGGCACAACTGAGGCATATCTGTGGCGCAGTTGTAAAACGGCTTGGATTAGGAGGAAAACATTATCGGTAGGTGTGGTGGGACTGTCTTCAATTATAGCCAATCCAATCAGCTCCTCTCATTCCCTTTAAAAGCAGCGCACTGGTGCTCTGTCAATCTCATAATGGACGGGGGAGAGGAAATCAATGCAACGTATTCAGATGCAATGTATTCCATATTGCCCGCCTTTTAACGTCTTTTTGAATTAAAATCTCAAAAACAACAATACATGGCAATGCAGTACATGTAGTAAGCTACCCCACACACACGTCTACAGCAACTTACAGTGCAGCTCTCCAAAAGGGCAACGGTGTGTACACGCACACACACAAACAAAGATGCACACACACAAATAGAGACAAACACGCTATTTCTTTAATGATAAACTGCTCAAAATAAGTGCCCATCCCCTGCCACCAGATTTAAGCCACCAGAGATAAATTCAGATCAGCACATCTGATCCAAAATTACTTTATAGTATTTTTGTAGTATAGTATGATGATATAGTTTAATGGTGTGATACAGGACATACTTCAAGGCCTTCATTGAGAAGCTGAATAGTTCATATACAGTGTGTACATGAAATAGGTTTAAGGCCAGGAGTTTGATTCTACTTTTCAGGAAGCTCCATAGTGCTGATCCAGAATCAGTCCTTAAAAACGGGTATAATCAAACTCTTGCCCCTAAATATGAGTCAATTTAAGTATACAAGTCAAATTAGGTTACATCAGTTAATGAGGTACAGCATCTCAAAAGGATGCACCAACATGAAAATAGGCCTGTTTGTGTACATGCTATGTTGTGATTAATAGGCCTGTAGTATCATGGATTATTTCAATCCTGTATGTAAAAATGGGAGAGGATCATTCCATAAAGCTGGTAAAAAAAAAAATTGTCTTACTCCTGAAAATGTCGTCCCCCCCCCTCACTCCTGAAACGATGGCTACGCCCCTGGTTCATTATAATGATCCAATCAGCTTCTTTTGATCTCTTGCGAAACCAAAATTGGTGAATAGACTATCTGCCTACGTTGTCGCCAGTGGAAAAGGAAGACAATCTAATTGTGAGGACGACGACCTTTCTCCGTCTTTCCTGTGCATTGTGTGAACACGGCAGGGGACCTTGAATAGTTGCGATCACGGCTGAAGGCCCCGTTCACCCTTTTAGGTTGAATGACTGTTCGTTGAGGTATTGAAAGCTCCGTCACCACGTTGACCGTTTTATGTTGGAAGACAATGATTCACACAACATATAACCACATAACCATGTGCAGTTATTTTGTCTTACTTAAATTATTAAAAAAAAGCTTACATCACGTTACAGTAGTCACTGGTTAAATGATTCACAACAAAGTGAAATAGGCCGTAACAACATACACAAAAGGGGTGCGTGTGATTTTGGATAAGTCTACGGTCACGCGTCCTCTGCCTTGACGTCCTGAAACTACCACATAACGCCAGCTGTGGTCTAACCTGATCTTTATTGACACGCCCTTTCGCCGCGAGCTCGCGGCGAGCCGGGAAATTACGAGACGGGTGCAGCCGAGAAATCCACTTGCGGCCAACACAACCGTCACCGCACGCACCTGGAGCAAGGTCACCGCAGCAGACCGGCGCCGTCTGGAAAACACAGCCCGAAGTGATGATCCGTAGCTCTCCGTAGCCACCGAGCGTTTGAACGGCGATTCCCGGAGTTCAGTTCGCAATCACTGCATCTGTCTGTGCCTGAGAGCATACTGTATATAACTAGAGACAGGGTCCAAAATGGCCACCATTCAGAATCAGAACTTTATCGTCATTATGAACAAATACAATGAAATTTTTCATGGCTTCTCCTGTAGCTAAAAATAAAACAGATAAATAAATAAAGCAGTACCAAAATATAAACAAGACAGTACCCAGTACCAATAAAGGAAAGCAGTACCACTAATTAAAAACAGTACTGATAAGTAAAAGCAGTACCAGAAAACAGTAGTAATGCAACATAATATTTAAAAGAAAAAGATGCTTGTGCTGGTACATTAATGAATAGATACTAAAGTTTAAAATGTTTAAGAAGTGTGCGTGTCACAGTCTTTGGTGTGTGTGTGTGTGTGTGAGAGAGGATTTTCCTTCATCACGAGTACGGATATTGACTCATTTTACTTGGATAATGCTCGTGCTCGTAAAAGCAGAGTATTCGTCTCAACCCTAGTGTGTATGTCTGTATCTCTCTGTGTGTGTGTGTGTGTGTGTGTGTGTGGCAGTCCTTGACGTTTGCCGGACGGCAGCGGTTCAAACAGGGAGCGGCCGAGGTGTGCGATGTCCCCGATAATGCTGCTGGCCTTCTTCCTCAGTCGGCTGGCGTAGCTGGCGTCCAGGTGCGGGGGCTCCATCCCAACGACGCGCTGGGCCGCCTTCACCACCCGACGCAGGTCCTCTCGCTCGCCAGGCTGTGCAGCTGGCACACCGTACAATGGCGCAGTTAGTCAGGATGCTCTCGATGGCGCTCCTGTAGAAATTTAGGCAGCAGTTTCTGTGGCAGCCGGGCCTGTTTCAGCTTCCCGGGGAAGAAGAGTCTTTGTTGGGCCTTTTTAACCGAGTGTGAGGTGTTGGAGGTCCACGTCAGCCGTTTTGACATATTGACTCCAAGGAACTTTAGGTTTTCCATGCTTTCCACTGCTTCTCCATGTATGTGGAGGGGGAGGTGGACTCTCTCCCTTGTTCTCCTGAAGTTGCTGGTTGCTGAAGATATCAGGCTGCAGGTTGTCCACGACGACAGCACTTAACGGCGCTTGATCATGACGTATCACGAAAAATAACACTCAATTTTTTGATTGACCTAAAAAGAATTTTTTTTGCAAAATAAAAAGAACACATTGAGCCAAATGTGATATCTGAAAAAAAACATTGGAGGAGAAACATTTTTACACCTTGAATGGAAGTTTATGGAGAATTTTACTGGATGGAGCTGGTCGCCTTCTTTTTAAAAAAAAAAAAAAAAAACCAAACGTTTTCCTTCCTCAGATCGACACTTGTTTCTTCTTGGAATAGTTTTAGATTCAGTTATCT
>OMKK01078156.1:0-13325 GCA_900302305.1 Polymixia japonica
TCCCTCCTCCTCTCTCACACTCTGCCCTCTGTCTCCCTGTGACAGGCTCCAGGAAGCTGGAGTACGGCGGCTCCACGTGGCACGAGGACTGTTTCCTCTGTCACGGCTGCGACAAGCCCATCGGCGCCCAGGCCTTCATCCCAGACAAAGACGACTACTACTGCGTGCCTTGCTACGAGGGCAGGTTCGCCCCGCGATGCAGCCACTGCAAAAAGGCAAGCCGCGGCCCCGACTTAAGACTATCTTGCTTTGTGTGTATTAGTGTATGTTGACGGTGTGCGGTTTTTTTGGCTGGACCACAACAGTGGGGGCTGTTGAACTTACGCCATTGGACGGCCGAGTGTTGATCTTTCCCCATTGGCCGATGTATCCGTTTTAAATTAAAAGTGCTCTAGCAACAAGGCTTTTGGCCACAATTTTGCACATTGACCATACATGGTCCAGCCATATACTAGGTTTTGACCTAGTCTTGTTTTACTATAGATAAGTTAAGTAAAGTTTGGTCAGTGATACTTGTGTGTTTGCGTCCAACAGGCTCTGGCCAAAGGGGGTGTGACTTACAAGGATGAAGTCTGGCACAAAGAGTGTTTTCTTTGCACGGGCTGCAAGACCCCGCTGGCAGGCCAACCCTTCACCTCCCAGGGGGACAGCCCTTACTGTGTCAAGTGCTTCAGCAACCTTTATGCCCAAAAGTGCGCGGGCTGCAACACACCCATCACAGGTCAGTATTTACCAACACGCAGGATGTCATGTGGCTATCCTTGGTGCTGTAAATCCGAGGTGAGCATTCTCACAGAGGAGAGAAGTTAGAATGATATGCTACCCCGTGAGTGAATACCATAGAGAACATCAGGCTACGCCGTCATAACTCTACAAGACCATAAGACAGGCGGCAACATTCCCCAGCCGTCTACTCTAGTTTTCAGGGTAAGTGTGAGTGAGTGAGCGCGGGCAAGTCATAGGAGTTATCAAGTGAGCACCGTCCTTCACCGATGTTTCGTTGAATTAGGCCCACGTCAGGAAGACTCAACAGTGGATTCCAGTATCCTGGAACCACGCCCCCTCACAACACACTCAAACCTGCTGCCGCACTATCTGTTTCTAGAAACAATACCTTATACGTCTGCCAACCGTACTAGTTTAGTCTCTACTTGCAAATCCTCCTGCCTTCACCTTAACGAGTTTAAATGCATTTGCATTGCATGCCAGAGCAAGGCCATGGAGGACGAGGTTTAGCCCACAGCTATGACTAGAATGCCAGTACTAAAGGTACGGACAGAACTGGCAGTGCCTCCCTTATTTTAATGATGAACGCCAACAACAATCTCGAATCACTCATCACATCACTCCGTAACGTCAAGGGGCGGGCATTGTCCCGTCCGTGCAGGTACAAATCAATATTTCTAACCAGCTGGATTTACTTCACTCCCAGGGTTCGGAGACGGGAAATACATTTCTTTCGAGGAGCGACAGTGGCACCAGCCGTGCTTCAAGTGCTCCCGCTGCTCCGTGTCGCTGGTCGGCGCCGGGTTCTTCCCCGACCGGGACCAGATCCTCTGCGCAGACTGCAACAGCGACGAATGACCTCCACCTGCAAAATACGCATCTTAACCCATAAGTACTAGACACTAAAACATGGCATCCTGTTTTATGTACTGTATGTTCTAAACCTCAGTCTTGCACATGAACACTGCCTTCTGTTAACACAGTACACACACACGGTATAAAAAGAACTGAACGTTTTATTTCAGTATTCTCACGTAAACTCTACATGTCTGGTTAACCTAAAGCACATTGAAATGTATGTATAAATTTTGCATAGAAGACGGGATAATGTATGACAGCTTTTTTTCTTTATTTTTTACTATGTTTTGCACTTCAAAGAAATACGAAACCTTTAACTAGATCAGATATCAAAACATTTAATTTAAGATGAATGGTTAGTTAAAATAATAATCCACACTTTTATGTTGTTTTTACGTTTTATTTTAGCTATATATATTAAAATGTTAAGAGCTACGCTTGGATTGCAATTATATTTTTACTGGCAGCCTTGAATAGAGAAAATGTGTATTTCAAAAAACGAATGTGTATTTCAAAAAATAACGTGTATTTCAAAAGCTAATGTGTATTTCAAACACCTTTTCTTGCCTCGTGAAAATGTATCCATTCTAGAAACGCCACTTCTCACTGCGAGGTTGCTCGACAGGTGCTCGTTGCACATTTACTTCCTCGTTGGAAACGAACTGGTGGGAAAACACAAGAATCTTGCGTTACTTGTTCTCTTTTGAGCTCAGTTCACTACTTTACAGCAGTAATAATTAAAAAAAAGAAAAAGAATAGAGCACAGTTGCTGTTTCAGGTCAGTGATGAGGAACTTCTACAATGGCTGCTGTTGTATTGTGCAATGTTATAACCCTATACACAATATGCTTAGCAATAAAGATGTGTCGTCAAAGGAGGATTAATGATTTGTGGCTATCTTTTCTACACAAGTGAAAATCCGCGACACATAATGTCGGTGTCTTCTCCAACTCTCAACACTTTCGGAATTCGTTTGGCTCGTCTCCGTAGCAGAACCTTTATGTGTAACGTAAATCCCCTCGATGAAGGTTCTTGGTGGAGGCCCTGTGCACGGTTCTCTTAGACCATTCAAGAAAGAAAGAAATGACGATAAAGACTCTTTGTCTCTATCGATTCCCTATGAATTCCGTGAACTAGTATTCCGTGATTTTTACGATGAGGAACTCACTGCCTCAGGCATGCAAGACGTTAATGGAATCATGTTCTCATGCAGCGAGAGATGAGCTGGAAAAAAAATATCAAAAGAGCAGAATACCATCTTCTGGTATTCTTTTGTGGTATTCAATCTTTTTTTCTTTCTTTCTTTCTAAATAAAGAGCTTTGATCTGGTCTGATCCCTCATCTTCCAAAAATGGTTCTCCTTTTAAAACCTTCTTTTCAGTGGGTTGTTCCTTTCTGACATTATTATTCCTTTCCTTGTTATTACTTACATAATCCACATAAATATTTACAGTTCTGAACCCCTGTGCTGATCTGGTCTGATTGTGTTTACACAAAGGGTATGCCAGGGTAGTGTTCATGTCACAGTGGAAGAGCTAGCACGGAGGATAATGTAGTTTTGGACCCAGGTCCAAACTGGCAACACTTTCCTTAAAGGGTGATAAAATTGTTTAGACTGAGGTACTTTCCCCCCTCCCTAATCCCGAGGCTTACTAAAATACCTCGCACCTGGTCTTTATGGCATTCCCGGAGAATACTGAAAATTGGATGCAGAACGTGTTGATCTACGGATGAAAACAGTTTATGTGCCAGGGAGACACACATAAAGCAGCTTATGAGTGGCTGTGTCGGCGAGCGGCGAGACAACAGCTTTATCGCCAGGAACGCAGTGTTAGCTATAGACATCCATCCTAAGAACACGGAAACGGAGAGGCCGGAGCACTTGAAAGCGGACGCGTAAAGGATGTAGTGCTAGTTCAAAAACGATGACTGCTCAACTCAATCCAGACCTCTGGTGTGTTGGAACCCGTCGAGCTGGAATTTTGGATGTTGTGCATAACTTAAGACTAACGCCGGCTTGACGTTACACATTCTAGTCGCGCGAAAATGAACACTATCCACTTGTTTATGCCGTTGATAAACGTCAGTGACTCTATAGGCTAAATGTAGGTGGACCGCTTTGACCCTGGTCCCTGTATCCGATCACGAGATCAAGTCCAGATGAAAACTAAAGGACCATGCGGTAATGTTATTTCGTTTGAGCTTTTCCCATGACTCTTCCTGAAATATGTTTGACCTTGTTTGCGGGGATGTAAAAGAGCAGTCTTGTTTGGTCCCAGGAGGAAGAGGAGGGCCGGGGGGTTGAAGCCAGAAGAGGGAGAGGGAATCTCTACGGCAAATATTCATGATTTCACATCATTGTGGTTGTATTCGACTGGGGACTCAAAACCTTCCAAGACCCAGAATTCTCCTGGTGAAAGCTGTTAAAGCAATTAGAGACGCATACTACTTTGACTGACCACCCACAGGCCTGGAGTTGGATCCGCCTCGCATGACACCATGTTGCTCTGTTACAGCACCACAGATGTACACATCATTTTAAGAGCACGTTTTAGTAACTATATCTAATGTCTTCTTTCTGGCATATATGTAAACAAGGATGGAGCTTTGGGTATTGGGTTCAATTTTTTTGGTACAAATGTATGAGAACCATGTCTGGTTGAATACTTTTCCTTTATGCTTGACTACTTTCTCTGTATCCTTAATCTGCTTTCAACTTTTGGCTAATATGGAGATATCTTCACACATGCTGTACATTCACAACTGGGAGCCGTCTAGTACAATCATCTGTTGGCCATGGAGCATGCCTAGGAGCTGTGCCTTGCTCAAGGGCATTTCAACAGCAGTGTATCTCATGAACCCCCTCCCCTATGTAAACCAGCCGCGTCTCTATCTTCTAGGTTGATGCCAGCCTACAATTTTCCACATTTTTGCCAATTTGGACTGAACAATAACAACCTCAGAAATGGCAGACTGGTTAAATACCCACCGCAGCTTATAAATATTACAATATTTACAGCTGAAAGTAGTTACGCACATGTCCATTTAAGTTCAAATACAGAAATATTTTTTGAGACTTAATCAGATCCATAAGGGATTCTTAGTTCATCATTTTCAGTTAATTTCCTGAACTGTCTGGAAAAGAGATAAAAATTGGCTGTTAACCACCTTAACACACATTTACATTCATGCCTCATCACACACACACACACACTCATACTAGTTCACACCCCAAGGTTAAGAGTGGAATGCTCTCTAGTAAGAGCATAACAAATGTTTCCAGCCAGCTCACATTACATATTGTGAGTTCATTTTAAAACTATGACTTATAGTCATGGCCTGAAATGCAACCTGGTCCCAACCACAACCTCTTAGTGTTGGAGGATCGAAGTAGACATGGGAGGAGACAGGGAGGGGACAAGAAAATACCGTTGTGAGACAGTCTGTGGTTAGGACTAAAAGAAAAATGAATAGTATGTCTTTTGAACCCCTGTGTTAAGGCGCAATGTACAATCATCCATGAGTCACCCCACATAAAAACTGACGGGCCTAATTAAACTTAATCATCAGAGAGAGCGAGTGAAAGAAAGAGCGAGAGAGAGAGACAGACAGAGAGAGAGAGAGAGAGAGAGAGAGAGAGGGGAGTTAAACTCTCAGAGGAAAACGCTACAGCGATCGTCAAAATAATATTTCAGAGCAATATGCGTTTAGAAGGATGGACTGGTGAGACGAGGAAAACTAGAAGACAGTAATTGTGCGTCGTACATTCCCGAATGAAATGTGACTCTCAAATGGTGTGGCCGTAAAACAGCATGAAACCGAGGAATGCGTTCGGGGATGGACTTCTCCCAGTCAGTCTCTCCATCATATCTGTTTGTCAGCAGTTTACATTTTGCCAGGGTGTCTGTCTCCATCCCAGTGATGCGCCGGTCGGTCATTGCGACCACTGAAGTGTCCCGGTGTTGAATTGCCGCAGAGATAATTATTTTTCACACTGGACCAAATGAGGGATGGAAAACTCTCAATCTGTGACCTAGACTCATTGAAACATATTCCTAAATTTTGTTAACTCGACCGCATTTTAAAAGCTTTACTACACTAAGGGCTTCCCTGTGGTGGAATGCATCATTACAAAATAGAGGAAATTTAACTAGGCGAGATTTATGGGACAAGCCTCTGATTAATTGCATTTGCCCATTTGGGGTAGGAAGTAACTTGGATCCTAAAAGACTAATATATCAAGGCTATACCGTTGCTTCGTGTACGCCACTGTGTTCTGGCGCCGCCCAGCGAAAGACTCTGGTATTGCATTGTGACTACACGATAGTCAGTTATACAAAGGGAGTTATGATTAGGCCACAAATTCAAATCTCCTTAATTTCACACTTGACTCAACCAACAAATTCAACGGCAGAAACAAATATCTTGCATGGTTAAATAATAGTCTATATGGAATACAAGGTTATGACTGACAAAGTCAGCCAACACTGTAAATAGCATTGGGCTGTCATCAGCTTGCTCTACACGATGCCCCCGTTCACTCAAGCATTTACCGTCTCCATAAAACAAACACAGGCTGTGAGAACTGTCACAAGAGCATGCAATGACAATTTCCAATAAGAGTGTGTGAACAGTCCTCTGGTCATGTCCATTCTATAAAAAGCCGTAGAGAAAAGAATCCAAGCTAATTCCATAATGTCATTTTAAACGACGAGGGAAAGTAAATAATAGGAAGTCGAGAGCCCATCTTAGAACTTGTCAAACCTAATCAGTTCACCGGTCGGCATTTGCAACTTGACCTGACCACTAACAATTGATGAAGTGGTTACAGTTGGACAAGGAGAATAACACCATTACCCAATTTACCCTTCATTTTTCTTGACTAATATAATGATTAACAGTAAAGGCCCACGACTCACTTTTGATGTTTTTGAGCTGATACACGTATCCTATTACTGCATAATGGTTTCCCATGACTGAAGTCCAAAAATGTCAATATAAGTAATTTACGCGTAGTTTTGGCAGAAAATTACATTGTCTAAGAGCCAAAAGTGATTCCCTACATGACATGATGTACAACGTTTCATGCTCTGACAGCAGTAAAGTTACTGCCCATGTCAAATAAAATCCTATGGTTCAAATAACCCACGTCACTGCTCTTTGCTTCCATTTGGGAGTGTATTTTTCTAAAAATAAAAAAAGATTGTTGTGTTACGAGTGTTGCCTTAAATAAAAGGCTACGACTTGGGCCTCTTGAGGAACAAATAACCAATGTGTTCTTGGTTTTTTATTAAAATTTTATGCAAAATAAGCATTGAAATAAAAGAAAATGTGGCAATCAGAAGCTACTATGTAATGCTAGCAAAAAATATCCTAGATAAAACTTTGTTACATTGGGAGACACGGGAATTACATAATAAATAGTTTGTTTTAACACTATACAATGTGGTGTTTCTGTAAGTGGCCCTGGTTGGGCCTTGAGTAACATGCAAGACCATACATGTTTTATTTGTAGGTTAAAAAAGGCATTATCACAAATGTATGCAAAGGTAGGTGACAGGGGGAATGTTTTAAGAGATATACACAGTACAGGCAGAAATATGACAACCACCAAAGGCATACAACGTTCACAATGTCCAGAAACGGTCTTTTTTTTCCCACCAAAAACATCTCCTGCGTGTCCAGGTCTCCCGGTCCTCCTCGTTAAGTTGAATAGTCCTGCGGAAGTGGAAGAAAACACGGGAGACGTAATTAACAATGGCAGTGCTGAGAAAGACAACATGGTAATTAGAGCAAAACGCAGCACGACGAGTACTGGACTTACAGCTCTCGGTTTCTTGTTCACCTTCATGTCGAACCTGCAACAAAAGGCAAGCGGTTTACATTTGATAATGCAGTTTCTGACAGTAACCTTGGTGAGAAGCAGCACTACTGCACGCCTACAAGTGACAGAAGCTAAAGAAACCAGCCCAAAAAACAAAACACCATATGAGCACCTGTTTGGTCTCGTTTGTACGCAGACCTGTAGAGTTCTCATCTCACTTTGGCAGGAAGAGCAGGATTGTTTTTTTTGGGGTTTTTTTTCAATGACTAGAATAGGCAAACTTTTACTTTGGAATGAAACTGGGGGTCAAATTATTATTTTTGTTTGTTACCTTAAACCAGATTTGTTAAAACCCCAGCAATAAACCACAAATTGTCTAATGGAGTCTAGAAAGCGAGATGCTGATATGTATTAAAACAACGCATGGTTCAAGAATGAAGTATTGGACATGCAGTATGACTGAATAACTAGCAGGCTTAGACTTAGAAAACGAAGAGAACAGAAGCAGACACAGAGAAGGTCGGACAGTGGAGAGAAGTAAGGATGGGGTTTGCAGCAGGCAGGACGTAAAGACCACAGGAGCAGGAAGTAAAATTCAGACTTACTCAAAGTCATAATCAAACATGGCAGAAGGGCTGGGGGCAGCGTTAGGGGAAGGAAGAAATCAGCAGTAGTTAGTACACCGGCCCGACTCTAAGCCCTGCCTGATCATAAATACTGCAGTCCAGGCGCAACAGAGCGAGTGTACTGATTTGTCAAAAAGGAGATTACGTTTTGCAAACCTGTTGTGGCATGTGTGGTTAAAAAAATATGTCATGGTCTCAGTTGAAGAAAAGGTTGATAATCTAAGTGAGTAAAACAGTGACATTAACCAATACAAAGCATTGAATAGATGGTATTAGTCCCCTCTTGTTCTGAACATTTCCCTTCTAAAAATAATAAAATAAAACCGATGCCAACTGAAAAACACATCAATATAATACAGACCAAAAACAAAAATGCGCGTTCCTAATCACAAACAACAACGGTGACATGGGTTCAGCACCTCAGGCAGAGAAACCTCGGATTGGACATGAATTACACATGACATTCAGAACGGGGAGGTTCGCTTAAGTGTGTAGCCGAGACTGAAGAGCGGCGACCCCGGCGCGCTCCATCCCGTGTCCCGCAGCTCCTACCTGTGTCTGTTTTTGTTCTTCCTCTTCTTGTGGCTGCCGTGGTGGCTTCCCGAGGACGAGGCAGCCTTCTGGGGCTTGAGGTCCTGCAGCGCCCCGTCCGCGTCCTCCGTGTCCTCCTGGCTGGGCTCGTTCTCCTGGTTCTGGAGGTCCGGAGACGTGTCGCTCTCCGTCCCGCTGCCCGGCTCACCTGCGAGGGACCGGATTACAGTGCAAACTCAGTGTCCCCGTCCTCGTTTGAATCCGACAACAATTGAGCATCAACGGCAATGTGATGTTGTTCATTAGGGGCACGTGTGATCAAACAACTCACGCTTTTCATTCATGTGATCGGGTATGCCACCGAGCGCACATACGGCCTGTTCAATAAAAGAGAAAGCACGTGGATTAGCCAGTGTATTCTTGCTGTTTACCATACGATTAAGTAAAACCTATACTATACTGACAATTACTGAGGAATGCCGGCACAAGATAAACTCACTGCAACCGACGTTACAGACGACTTGCTGAACAAACGCTCCGCTTCCTTGAATTTCCTGTTTCTTCTATCAGTCTTACTGTTGGAGTTCCTGTTGCAAGAGAATATGAAAACAAATTACAGTTTAGTTTATTGTTAAGGGACCCATTTGTGAAATCACCGGATCCAGATGACTTCTGAGAATTCAGGAGACCCCCTTATTTTGCATAATATTATAATACATCTCACAAAACAATTATGTCTCAAAAAGACCTGATATTTCACATATCATCAGTGTGTGATGCTGCTCTTACTTTTGGTTGGTGAGGTATCTGTCCCATCCTCTGATGATGTTGCCATACATCTGGGTGTCTTCTAGGTAGCTGCCCTCGAATGCATATATTTGTCTTTCCAAGTTTACAAGTGTCTCCTTGATGTCCACAAAGAAATCAGTAATTAATATCTTACAGGACTAGAACTAGATTTGGTTAGCGTAAAGCTGCTAATAAACAAAACGGCGGGTATAACTAGCTGTGCTGGCTCTTTATACTACATGACCATAAATCAGTGCACGAATAAGTGCAACAACTTTTGTGTTATCTACGATAATCTAATCTAGTTTATATTTGCTGAGGATCTTGTAAGTGGCAGAAAGTTTGAAATTGAAAAGTCATTAGCACTCCTCTTTGTAGTTAGCATATTAGCATTAGCTAACGTTAACATTAGCTTAGCAGTCGGTGAGGCCTAGTACGAGCAAACGTTACCTACCTCTATTGTGTTCATACTATATTAATAGATTATCAACTAAATCATTTGCTACAATAAAAGCTGACTTACAGCGAGTTCCTGTTTCCTCTTGACCAGTTCTGCAAGCTCCCGACGTGTGTCGGGGATCTGTGGTGGAGTCGCCTTTGCATGCATCGCCATGATGGATCGACAGAACAGACCAGCGGCGCGGTGGAAGTAGCCGCTACGCGATGCTTTGGCCGGTAGGTGTCGCTAGAGGACAGCGGTGTTTTCTACACGGAGACTCTTCCGAGGCCGAATCACAAAGAGTTCGCGCGAAGCGAGATACTCAACTTCCGGCTACTTACTCCCGACTCGGTCTAGTCGGAAGATAGGATGAAATGAGATCCTCGCAGGGAAAAATGTATTGGACCGAATGTGTACACGAATTGACACCCAGTAAAAAATGAAGCGGTACCGCTTATTTCATATAGCCAAATAGTGTAATGTTTAAAGTATTCGCAAGCTACGAATAACGGCATGAGACCTAAAGACGTCTTTACTTTTTTTTTTTTTTTTTAAACAACACTTTTGTTTAACAGATGTTCCCTTTCGCACATGCGTAGTATGGTCGCGTATGTTTTCAGTAATTCATTTTCATGAGGTTCTCAGATAAATTAGCTACAATGCGTATTATCTATGGCTACCCTGCTAAATGACTAAGATGAATATACGTGAACATTTTAATTTTAGATAGTTGTATGTATGTGCTAACCTCCTTGGATGATTTTTCTTCCTATGCTCCACCATGTTTGGTTCTACCTTGCGGACAAGAGTTTCCATGGGCTGAAAGGTGTGTGAGCCATCTTGATAAAACATCTTTGGCCAAATCTCTGTCACTGTTTTTCAGGTTGTCATAGTAACATATTAGGTGAGGACACGTGTCTACCTGCCGTGGCGCAGAAAACTTCTCGCTACAATGTTGCAGTAAGAACTTTATTTGTAAATTTAAATGTCAATGATGGTGTTTATTTATAAAATATGTTACTGAAGGCTGTTAGCTGAGACTAAAACCTGTTTGTTTAAAATCTAGAAACCTAGTTCAATCTTAATGTCATATATGTCATTCAGAATTGTGTTCAATGAATTTAAAAGACATTAAACACGTTGCCGTTGTTTTATGTAAAATGCAGGCGCATCTTCCCTCAGAAATAAACTGACAGCCGATGATTGTAACTCTGCATGTCGTCCCACTGAATCATGGCCACAAAAATACACAAAGGATTGAATGAAAGTGAGTTTCCCTGATTAACTGCTGTAAAAATGAATTTTCACCTACATGTAAACTATAATGCCTCATCATTTCTTTGACCTTCATCTAGATTGTAGGTTTCCTGGTTTTACATCTTCAATACCAACAAAATTCCAAACGGTGGTGATAAGCAAAGGAGAGAAGAAGGGATTTTCTTCACAAACTAAGAGGTTCCTCTCACAAGACAGCCTGGTAGGATAGTTGAACCTACCAGCTCATCTAATTACTGCAGACAGCTGTGCATCATCAACATAATTATGTGTTTTTGTTCCAGAATGAAAACCCAGGGCCGGGCGCGTACAGCTCAGTTGCTTCTGCTGAAGTCAACAGCCCCTCTTTCTCCAAAAAAGGCACTTCAGGCTTTGCATCCAAGGTCAGGCAGACAAGTTCTTTGTACTTACATCTTTGTAATTATCAGTAGCAGCTAAGATATGGGTTTTCTTGATTATCCTTGAATAGACATAATTTTCAAAGTCAAGAGTTTATTATGAGGAGGTCATCTCATTCTCCCCGCTAGGCCGCCAGGGTTCCCCGTAACCCACAGACAGGCATCCCAGGACCCAACGCGTACAACCTGCAGTCCTCACTCCTAAACAAGTACAACTTTGGCAGGGGAGTTTCCAGGGCATTCAGATCGCCTGTGGCCGTGCCGTTCGATGGTCCTAAGTACAACACTCCGGCCCCAAATCAATATGACGTATGTGAACCGGTTTAGTTTAGTTTAGTTGCGCGGTGATTAAACGGGGAGGAGGAGGAGCATATTATATTATATTTCATTTACATTTTCTCATTCTATAGGTGTCTTTTGGCAGAATTGAAAGAAACTCTGTCACAGGTTCGTCCACTTTTCTCTCAAAAACTAGGCGTGGTTGTTTTCGCCTCAGCAAGGATGATCCATCACCGTGTAAGTTCACTTTAGTCTTATTTTTAAAGTCATTTAGTCAACAAATTATTAATAATAATAATAATTATTATTATTATTATTTTAATCTTGTTAAATATAATTGAAGGCTACTATGAAGTGAATGACGCCGTAATCCAGAAATGCCCCAAGATTGCCATTTCCCCCTTCAAATCAAAAACGGAAAGATTCCCCGCTCCAGTGGATAACGGCGTGCCAGGCCCAGGAACCTACAACCTCCACCAGACCCCTGAGCCGGTGAAGAAGAGCGTCCTGCCGTGAGTAAATACACAATACTCTTTGAACTGGCCTTGGCTACTTCCTCTACGCTTTATTTTTTTTAACTGACCTAAGAACTTGCATCCTGTCAACTGTGTCCCAAGGAGGAGACATTATCTGCCAATATCGGCTCCTCCTAAGGACCCTCCCCTTCCAGGCCCTGGGCAGTATGACATAGTGGACTATGACGGCCCCCCTAAGCAGCTCATGTCCACCGCTGCATTTGTGTCTGGAAGCAGACGGACACTCCAAGACCTTCGGGGTCAGGTGGGGCCAGGCCCAGGTACAGTCCTGTTTGTACATCTTGGAATATTGCCTGGCCAGTGATTTTTTTTTTTTTTTGGAATTTTGATACCGCTAACTTTGGAATTTCAGGAATAATTTGGTTTAGTGAACATTCAACTTTTTCATGATACCAAATGCTGATTGGACTGTTCCTGGCAATAGGATTGACACACACAAATGATTCATTTGTTTGGTTTCATCCCTTAGGTTTTTTTTCATTCGATCATACAATTTTATAGCAAAGTAATACTTTAGCTGTGTAGTGATTGGTGTTGTCATGATTACATAAAGTATGAAGGTGAACTTTCTCTTGCTCCTTTTAGGTTCCTATGACCCACGCATGCTTTCAAAGCAGTCCTTCTTATGCAAAAATCCCAAGATCTGGATTCCTACATGAAGCACTAGAGTGTGTGGGTGTTTGTAAGTGTGGATGAGCGTTCTTGCACACACACACACACGCACACACACCAAACTGTGAATATAAGTATGCTTCCATTTACAGATGTATCAGTGGAATTTAGTGTCGTGTGAATGATTTTATGTATGTTTCAATGATATTTTCTGTCTTCTGTTGTAATAGAAGATAAAACATGTGAATCTACTTCCCAATCATTACTGTCTACGTCGCCTAATTGACCGATGAGCTAAAATACCGCGAGAGTATTTCGTCATGTTAAGTCCACACTGTCTCGGGAGCGTCCAAAACGAATCGCAAATCTATAGATTTGATCATTATTCCCCGAATTCGGATTAAAAACACGGTCCTCTCATCCGGAGATGAA